>VXBX01004249.1:1695845-1935549 GCA_013400415.1 Scytalopus superciliaris | reverse complement strand
GGGCGGGCGGAGGGAGCCCTGCGTCCCGCTGCCCCCGGGGGGCTCCGGGCAGGGATTCCCCCCGCAGCTCCAGCTCCGTCCCGCGCCCCCGGGGCTGCTCCTCCCCGGCTCGGGGCCGTGGCCGGAGCCGTCGGTGCCGGCTCGGCCGCTACGCCGCTCCCCGCACCGAGCCCGGTGTGGCTCCGGAGGCGCCCGGAGTGTTTTCTGCCTGGGTTAGTCCTGAGGGTCTCTAACTCAGCGCCGCGAGGGCGCGTGGGGCTTCCCAGGGAAAGTATTGCTGCCGGAGGTTTAAAATAAGAACGACGGGGGCAGTTGCCTTTTGGGATGTCGCAGCTCGGTGGAGCCTGTTGAAGAGGTGTCGGTTCTTGGGAGGATCGGCTGCTCTGAGGTACCGCGGTGGGTCCAGAATGCTGGGACTTGAAACCTCTCGCTGCCTCCGAAAGTTCCGTGGCAAACAAGGCTGCTCTGGTTTCCTTTGGAGTCTGATGGAAAGCTGCTGAAGGGCACCGAACCTCTCTCAAACGATTGATTCAGCGGCTGTTCTCAAAGAGTCTGTCCCTGGGCTGCTGTCTCTGCCAAGATTCGAAGAATCAAAAGTTTCTGGTGGAAAATGCTGTAAGCTGCGGTTTCTCAAAGTTACAGTAGGATCTGTGTGCTTTGGGCAATTTCTGCTCCTGTGGGGTTAAGAGCCAAACTTAGGTTTGTACTGTGAGGAAAAACCCATCCTGGTAGGAACCAGCACTTTCTTGTGCTCCTCGGCAGTGTTTATATTCTCTTGGTTTTTGTGCTGATTATTTAAAAAGGGAAATAGTATTTTTACTCTGTGTGTGTGCGTGTGGCTTGTGGGTGTTATAATCTTACCATCTGAGTGCAGGTAGTTTTGTGGGTTTTGAGCGTATTGTTAGAGGTGGGTGGAGGGCGGGGAAGGGCAGCGGGGTAGGGCTGTATCAGGGTGCCCAGGTGCTGTGTGATTGTGGCCGCATTCGCACCTGAGAGAGGCACTTGCCCCAAACGCTTGCTGTCCGTGCCTGAAAGAGGACGTTGTTTCTCATCAGGGATAAAACTCTGTGGCTGCCTGGCAGTCTGTGATACCTGTAAGAGCAGGTGACTGCCTGCTCTCCTTCTGTGTAGTGCATGGGAAGGGACTTCGCTCCAGAGGCAGGAGCAGACCAGACTTGAGGAGGACATGGTGTCTGAAAAGCTTTGCTTTTTCCAAGACCCGTGGCAGGAAGGTAAGTCTGGGGAGGAAGCTGACAGCGCGTGTCAAGCTCTTGCTTTGCAATAGAGTGACTGCAGAGGACACATTGGGACATGCTGGATTTTGGGATTTTTGGGCTCCCTAAGGCAGCGGGGTGTAATGTATATGCAGCAAACATGAGAAGTGGGGAGTTCTGGCAGTTCACAGCGCAGGCAGTGCTCTTCAGGATTTGGCGAGTCTGTGGTTAAGCAAGGGTTGTAACAGGGGTTGTTCAGGATGGCTTTCTGAGAAATTACTAAGGAGTGCATCTTTCTGAGCATATGTCTCTCGGCACAGGAGACCTCTTGCATTGGGAGGACAGGGCACGGTCCGACCTCCCTGCAGAGTGCTTGTGTTGCTAGGCAGCAGCTTGCACCTCCTGCCTGCTCCAGATCGGAGCCTGGGAGGGGAGACCTTCCTCTACTGAACTAAAGCTTTCTAGCTGGTGACCAAGGCTGTTGGAAAGCACACATCCTGCGTGTGTGGGGGTGGGTGCACTTCTGGCCTGGACCTGGGTACCAGGGAGGGGTGGTCAGCTGGGAACGCTCAGCTAGCTGATAGCAAGACATCCTTATACTCACCCCTTTGCTCGGGCCGCAGGTGAGCGCAGGAGAGAGAGATGAACCTTTGGTTGTTCCTTTTGTAAGGCTCAAGAGTTCTCTGCAGACCATGCCTTTATTTTCACGGTACCTAGGAGCTCACAGGAGATTTGGCTTCACATTGGTGGTTGATGCTTTAGCAGTAAAATGGTGGGGGGCCAGGGGGAGGGAAAAAGGAGGATTTGCTTGCAGGAGAGGTAAGAAAGCAGGCCAGGTGTGCTGCATTAATGCACTTAGCCAGCTGGAGCCAATTTTAGTGAATGCCACACAATTGTTGGAGCCTCCCTGCATCAGCCGGTGTTGTCTGAACTGCTCTGTATCTCACAGAGCAGAGGGATGGAAAGCCTTTTAATCTTCAGAGCTGCCACTCTGGTGGCTGCACTTTGAAGCAGTGCAGTAGCTGAAGCTGTTGGGAACCGGTGTGGTGGGATTGACCACTCTCCAAACAAAAGCCAGATCGGGAAAGAGCCTGTGAGTGTCTGGAGGGATTCATAGGCTGGTGGGGCGAAGGTGAGCTCAGCCGAAAGGCTGTTCTTGTGGCACAGATCACTTCTGATCAGGCAGGGATTGGTGGTGTGGGAGAGGGAGGAGAAAGTGTCCTGGTTTGATGGAGCCTGGAGGCCTGGGCCTCAGAAAAGCTGGACTTTGCAGCCTTAAGCCCAAGTGAGGCTGCAGAGGAGTGTGGAAGCAGAGGCAGGTAGGAACACACTTGCTGGGCTCAGGATTTCATGGGTGTTGTCTTGCCACTGTAAGCTCGATCCATGGAGGGTCTGGAGCTGTAGGGCAGCTGCTGTTGGCAGTTCCACGTAGAGGTAACAGGCAGCTGGTGTATTGAGCAGTGTGTGTGTGAGGAGTGCAGCAGAGATGCAGACAGGCTTCTGGAGAGCATGGATTATGGCATGGGAACATGTGAGGCCCATACCCCTTGGGGTGCTTTACCTGCTTGGAGTTGACAGGAGTATCCCAGGTCTCGGGCTGGGATGTGTCTGTAGAGGTATTTGGTTTCTTTGCATAGGCAGAATAATTTTTACCCTGACTATGTACAGCTGTTTCCTGGGAGAGAAGGGTACATGTTACAATAATCAGTTAAAGCTATGGAGAACAGTGTCTGCTATGTGGCATTTGGAAGGGAGAGGCTGTTAGTTGAAAATTTTCGATGTCCTGGGTTGTGATGCCCTTGTGGGACCAGAGGTGGAGGAAAAGTTCCAAGGAGCATGTGCAGCCAGTCATCCCTGCTGGCTGCAGGCTGGCTGAAGTGGGAAGCTGACTGGGGTGGCTGGGGCTGCTGGCTGGACCTGTGCATCTGAGGGAAAGGGCTGACAATTTGTACTCACCATAAGAAGTACAAATAAAGCATTTATAATGTAGGCATTTTCCCTGCTCTCCAGAACATTCAGGCTCTGAATAATCTCTCGCTTCAAACAGAAGCTCAAGCTGAAAATACCAAGGGATGTTTGATTGTGAACAACTATTAAACAGCCTTAAAGGGCTGTATGGGAAACCACATCTGCTATTCATTTCTATGCCTTCCTCAAACAATGTGAGTCTGAGCTATTTATCAGGAGGTTTTTAGTGCTGGAAAGGGGAGCAAATGTTTAAAGTGTGTCGCAAAATAAAGAGGCACTTTAAGAGGCTATTTGCTTTTCGGGATGTCCAATTAAGTATAAATCTTCCTTTAAAGAGCCTTGGAAAAAAAAGATAGAAGAGATCTTGACCTTGCTGAAAACAAGAAGGATCTTTTTGCTAGCCTTGATAATTAGGGTTTCCTCTGGCATCTGGTACTGGATCCAGGTAAAACTTCCTGGAACTGGTGGAGGACTGAGGCATGTGTTGTGTTCTGTGACAAAACTGATGAGAGAGAGGCTGTGTTAGAAACTTCTGCAGGGGTTTTCGCTGATCC
The DNA here is from genome assembly GCA_013400415.1 of Scytalopus superciliaris. NCBI lineage: Eukaryota > Metazoa > Chordata > Aves > Passeriformes > Rhinocryptidae > Scytalopus > Scytalopus superciliaris. The sequence continues at coordinate 1,931,813 of VXBX01004249.1, read as the reverse complement.
TTTCCATCCCAAAAGCATTACAGAGTTCCTTTACTCCTCTTCTTGTTCTTTTTAACAGTTAAATAACAAGGATGTCTATTTGACAGCGGAATTTCAGGGCACGTAAAATAGGTATTTTACATTTTGGCTGCATCAGAGCAAAACCCCATTGTTTTCAAGATTTCCCTAAAATACATGGCATTAATATTATGTAAGCAGTTTTTCATGATTCTCAAATTCTGGGAGTGGGAATGAGGGTTGTTTGCTTAAATTCTTATTTTCATTCAGACAAATGTGGCAGTAGATATATGTAGAGGCCAGTCTTTGGTTATATAAGGGGAAAAAAAATCCCCATGTCTATCACTTTAAGGTACTGAGATGGTGCTGAGTTCAGTGAAAGCAACTTGCCTCTGCTGACAGCAAAGTGCCCTGTCTGGCTTCTCTGGAACTCTATTTTCTAAGTGGAAAACTGTAGAGGAGTATTTTATAAGAAGTGTAACAGCTGGTATGTCATCTTTTTCTGTTAATTCTGTCCTCTTTGAGCATCATGTATTAGTTAGGGAAGCATGTGGCCACGGATGAGATCAAGGAATGAATTTCTGAGCACATCTCATGCAGAGTTGTGTTCTCTCAGAGCTTGTTTCATTAACGTGCAGGAGTGAATGTGGACTAGATTTGCCATGAATAGTGCAAATATTGTTATTGTGTTAATATTGCAGAGGTGTGACTGTATGTAGAAGCAGACACAATGTCAATACAGCTAACAGTTATAGCTACAGTCTGTCTTCTATGTGGTCCTGGAAAGAGAACTGTTTTAAGATGCTGTAAAAGCAGTTTCTCTATAAAAGCAGGGAACATTTCAGCATGCAGATGGCAGCCCAGTCTAAAATCTAGTTCTGTTTGTGCTGAGCACTTCCGTAAGGAGCCTTGAGAAACACAAGGGGAATGAGAGAAGCAGTGTGGGGGAAAGAGGAGGGTTATGCTGTCTTTCAGGATTGAGACCTCTTTTTGAACTATCTCTCTCCATTTTTATAGCTTTTCTGTAAAAGCTGCTCAGGGAGCAAGGTTGGTATGAGTATGAAAGAAGCAAAGGATCTAATCTTTTGGCTTAATAATGCTCCTGCATAGGCAGCTGTGAATTGGACAGACTTCCTTATTGGTATAAGAGCAGTGAGTGGTGAGTGAAACTGGTGTGGGTGAAAATGGTCTTTTCTCATCTCTTTTAATCTGAAATGTTTTCTCCTTTTGTAGTTGAGGCTCTGTAGAGAGGACCTGTGATCACTGGCAAGGCTGTCTAAAGCACTCAGGAGAAAAGGGCTATGACCTGAGCAGTGGTGTTTGTTCTGGGTATCAGTGACTGAAGAGCTGGAGTCAGGTGAAGCCATGGGTTTTCTGGAATTTGCAGGGTTTACCAGTGACTGTGAAGCCCAAGAGTTCTTAGAGCAACTTGTGGGGGTTTATTTATTTATTTATTTAAACCGAGAGTTTTGAAAAGCAGGATTGAGTCTTTCTTTTCTTAAGTGGAGCTTCTCCCCAGCCCAGGGTGTGTTGTCTGGGCTGTCTGAGAGAGTAGCCCCTGAGTTTGCCTCTACCCGGAACTCTGCCCTTCTGGGACAGTGCCCAGTAGCCTTCTCACCTTTGGGAAGCATATGTGGTCATTCATGGCTGGGGCTCCTCTTTCTCCTTGGCTGACTGTGATCACTGCTGCAGTGTGGGAACTGTCTTGCTGTAACTGTGCCTCTTCTAGGACTTTGGCTGATTTTAGATGATCCTTAAAATTACTCCCCATTCCCCAGTGTAAGTGTACATGTTTAGCTTTCCAAGTGTAGACTATCTTCATGTTTTCTTCTCTCTCTCAGCTGGCTTTTCTGTAATCTTTTAAGTGCTTCTGCAAAGTGATAAGAGGCTAAGCCCCACTCTATAAACCCAAACTCTCTGGGTCTGACAGTCTTTACATTTCCTATGATACTTCATGTTGCCTGAAGTACTGTATTGATTAAACCACAATCTGCAGAAGTAAATATATGTAGAATATTAATAGCTTCTACTCTAGGGGGAAAAAAAAGGCTGTAAATTAATTGATCCATTATGTTGACCTCATAAACCACAAGGGCTTGCAGTACAGCTGTAATCCTCCTCCCACAACATGTATTTCACTTTGAATGTCTATAAAAGGACTGGACTACTCAAATTTAAAAGCTTATCCATCTGTCCTGGGATGTATAGTTAGAATATTGCAATGTTAAGACTGGAACAATAGTTCTCTATAGAATCCAGGGTAGTGCTGAATCAGTGCATCACTGGTGGTGCAGCTGGGCGTGAGGCTTAAAAAACAATAGCTAACTTTCACACTGCTTTGTCATTCTTGTTCCTTCTTACAGTTGCTTTCTGCATTTTCAAGTGCAAGAGTTGCTGCAATAAGAGATGAGTACAATTGAGGGATTTAAAATCCAATTTGAAGATATAATGAACTCGAATTCTGTGTGAGTGAGTTGCTTAGGGAATCGAGGTCAGTGTGTGGTGTGAGCTGATAGAACTCAATCTGCTAATCAGTGCTGAGTAGTCCTGGTTCTTCTGGTTCACAAACCTGTTGAGATGGGCTGCTCAGGTTTTTGTTGAATTTTCTTAGAGATTTAGATGAGTGCACATGTTGTGTGTATCTTGCTAGTGTTTTGATATTATAGATATTGGAATATATTTCTGTATTTGGAATATTTCAGGGGATTTTTCCATTTCCCACTCTTCATTTTTTTTTTTTTCCCATAAATAAGCACTATTTTAGGCAGCTACTGGATCAGAAAGTTCTTGATGGAAAAGGTTCTTGTGTTAATGCTTGTTTTCTGTACAGGGCAAGTCAGCAGTTTGCTCACAGTGTTGAGTCTGCTTGCCACTTGAATATAACTAAAATCACTTCTACCCTCTGCAGCCAGACTTATTAACGGGGGAGGTTATGGGATGGTAGCCATCCACAGTGTTTTTCTTTTGTGCTTGGCAGTCAAGCCCATTGTTTTGTTTCTGTGTTACACTGTAAGATGCCCTTTGAAGCTTTAAGATGTTGATCTTGGTATCTTTTGTGGTTGGCATTTGGAAGATATTTAACTTTAGTGGAAGCATTACAATCTTTCAAGCAAAACCTTGCTGTTAACACCTAAGGGGTGGTGCTGTTTGTTTCTTCTGAAATAACTGACAAGATTCTGAGTTTATTCCCTTCACATCCCAAGAGATCTTTGAGTTTTACAGATTTTATCTTTTCTTTTGCACCCAAAAATTCAGCCTTTAGAGGAATCATTACAGATTAGTATTGTAACTGTGTCAGGTGCTCTGTGTATTCAGTTGTGGTTCCACTTGGTTCCTCTGGACAAGACCTTGTTTTTCCCTTGTATTGCTGTCATGCAGCTGGTACACTCCTGAGCCAGTAATCCAGTTATTTTAGATGTTGTCTCATTGTTGCTGTTTACTTTCAGTTTGCACAACACAAACACTGTCAGGTACCTTCCAAGCTTCCCTCATTTTTAAATGTCTCTTAAGATTTCAGCTGAACAAGGAGAATGAGCCATATGTGAGTTTAGCTAAGGACCTGAGCCCAATAGAGGCTTAGATCCAGCAACACAAATGCTGAATGCACACTGCCTTGTAGAATTAATGTTCATTGCATATTTAGACAACTTAAGTGGCTGGTTATGATGGTTAAGATGCACAATGAATTAGGCAAAATTCTTTGATGCTCATTGAGCAGCAGAGGGAGGAATACTGCATGACCCATATCAAGTAGAGCTGAAGATGCATTATTTGAGCTAACATGCATCTCTGATCTTAAGTATTTTTCGTTTGTCTGAATTATCAACAAAAAGGAATTGGTGCCCATTGTGGATTGCTTCTAGCCAACATATTACATAGACTGAAAATCTCTTAGTAATAAACAGCTCAGTGTGGTGTGTTGGCAAAAAAGACCTGAGAGAGAGTTCATATTAAAATTTAAAGCCTTAAAAAGTGGAGTGGGGAAATGGTATGAAAAGAAATGAGCAGAAGTCACTATCTAGCATTCTGTAAAGACAATGAAAGAATTACTGTTGCCATTTCATCATTTGTGGGTGGGGTGGAAAAGGTAATTTATTTCTGTGAGATTTCTGAGCAACAAAACCTGGCAGTTGGCAATCACTGAAGAGGTGGGCTGCTGTTTTCAATGAGTGCCGTCTGCATGGCAGCTTCTGTGGAGAAGCCAGAACCTACCGAGCCTCATGGTGTGTCAGCAAATCTCAGCCTGTGCACAGATGTGTGCCTGAGTGCACATATGCACTGCTTTTCTTGTTTTCTTTTAAAAAGGAACACTGCATAAACAGAGCTCATGGTAGAAATTAGAGCAAAGTGAAATTATATTTAATGCGTGAACTTGGGCATCTCAGTGCTGGGTTTTGTGCAGAATATTAATGCTCTGGATTCCTTCTTGTTTCTAAGTGCTTTCTTCTAACCTTGTCCCTTGAAATTCTTTTGAGTCCGAGAAGCTATATGCACTACAGTGGGTGCTCGAAGGACAGCAGATAGTACATGAAGAAAATGGGGCACAGCTTTCCAAGAACTCAGAAGAAAGTTTGTTGACAGAGGTGAAGGGCGTTAGGCAGGATATGGGAGTCAGGGTGGTTTCTGTTAGAAGAACAGAATTTATGCTGCATTGCAGCCTGGTCCCCTTGTAGTTGCTGGTTCCTTACAGGTTGCTCGGACAGCTGCCTGCAGTCTATAGTCTGTAGCATCAAGCAGAATGACAAGGGAGGGGCTGGCCTTGCTGGCAGTGGAATGTTGGAGAATTAAGTTGTCACACCTTGCTTCTCCTACACTTCTTCCTCTGATGGCAGAAACTTCCCTTTACTTACCTGGGTACAGATGCAACCTGGCGGGTCACAACAAGGTCTGGACTAGTGATTCTTTCAGCCTTCTTCTCAACAAGCACTGTATTCTGTATTTCTTGTACCTACTCTCAGTGATTTGGGGCAAGCTGACTGTAATTGGTATTTCTATATCCTTACAAAGTAAGATCTCTTCTTCACTCTTCTGAGAATGGTCTTGAACTTGGTTCCGCTCTTGTGTCCAGTAGAGTATCATATTTTTGTTAGAGCTGTGAGCCCCTACTCACAGCTGCTTGGAGTCTGCAGTTAAAGTAAGTGGCTCCTCATGGAAATGCTCCTCAGTGCCTGTGAGGGGAAAGTTTGTCAAATGACAGAATCAGTCCCTGTCCTGTTGCCATTATAGAGGAATGGTATTGAATATTAACTGGTTTATCCCATCTCATATTTCATCAAGCAGACATAGTTTTGTTCGCCTTCTTCATTGGATCATACACAATCCCCACTCCCCTACACATCTATCTCCAGAAGCCTAGTACAGGGCTGTCCTGAGTCTGTAATCCATCCCACTGCCTGATAGGTGAGCAAATGGCCCTGAAGAGGGAGTTGTGAGACTGGTCCTGGTGCAAGACATGATGGGAGTCTTGACACACTCTGCCCCAGAAATCTGAGCAAATTAGAAACTTTGTGCTGGACACACACAACCTTCCCTCTTCTGGCTGTGGGACATTGTTCTGGGGGAAACACATCTTTTATTGTACCACGTGTTCTTTGTTAACTTGCATGTTTACAAATAGTCATCTCTGACAGGCAGCAGGTCATACAGCCTGGTTGTTTGTAGTTGCCTTCTATCTCAGGACAGTAACCAGCTGACCCACTGGTCACACTTGGGTGGCTGATTCCACCTTCTTCTGGTGGAATGTCTAGCACGGTGAAGGTGACACCTCAGACTCTGATGTGTATTTCCATGCCAGCTCTAGTGGGATTGTGTCAGATGTGACAGGCTGCGACACTGGACTTGATTATGAATGACTGGGTAGTGCTGTAGTTTTTTGCCCTTTTCGTGGTCAATTTTCCTGATTTTTGGAGGTACAGAGAATGATTGCCTTGATGAGGCCAGGACTTCAAAAAGCCGGACTCCTATCAATGCTGACAGAAGCAAGAATTTTCCCCTCTGCCTAGCAATGATATTGGTTGGCAGAACTTGCTTTGAATTTTTAAATGTACTTAATGCAGCATAGCTTGTTTGGGGTGGAGATGGACCAACCCACATGAAAAAGGACCTAGGAGTTCCATACTTCAGCTGTAATAACTGAAGGGAGGAAAGTGGAGAAAGTAATTTGCAAAGCTACACTTGAAAATCCTTCTAGCATAACATCATCATTACAATTATCTGTCAAAAGATTTAGTTCAATTACTTTTTTTAAGCTCTCTTGTCAAGATGGCCTTGCCTGTTTCAGGATTTTGTTACTCTAAGGAGAGGTTAAGGAAGAGTGAATGTTAATTCTGTCATTAACCACTGTCAGACAGCCTTCAATGCATATTATTCCTTGAAAATGCCTTAGCATCATTACTGTGAGGAATCAATAGGCATAAAGTGCCCACGGGAACATAGAATTCAAGGAGGAAAAAAAATCCACTGCCTGTTTGTAGCTTGCAGTACAGTAAGGTGAGAGGAAGAGAACTTCAGTTCTAAGTGATAATTTTGAAATAATTGAATAGGAGCGTAATTCCTGTCATGTAAAATATTATACACGGTTCCTTACATTTTCTTCATGCCCCGGTAGGCGGTAGTGTTACAAGGGAAGAATAGTTGATATAATAAGCTCAAATTAAACTTAATAAGCTTCTGTGAACTGCAGGATATTGCACCCTCTTGCTTCTCTGTCAGGCTGGGAGACAGGGGTCTGGACTAGTCCCAAAGTTGGGGCTTTGGGATCTCTGAGTGGGCTGGGCAGGCAGATGTGGTACAGCGTTTAAGGAATGAGTCTGTTTCATTGGCCTAGTTTTGACTACAAGTGCAGGTAGTTTTGTACATTTCTGTTTAAATGAAACTGCTCTAGAATATTTGCTGAATCTTTTGGGGCAAGTAATAATCTCAGATGACTGCCCTCTTTATCTGAGAATAAGTGTCCTGATCTAAAGGCTGTATCTGTTATGGAAATGAATTCCTGGAGTTTAAATATATCAAGCCACTTCAGGGCCTGTGACTTCAAGCTAAGCATATATTTGAGGACTCTAGCTTATAATTAAGCATCTCTTTCTCTGTGAGAGAGAGGTGGTCTTGGCTGAGTTCAGATTCATTCTGTGTGTTGTTAAATGCAGAGAAGGAGCCTCAGTTTGCTCTTGCTATCTTATCTTGAATGGACTCATAAGTGAAAATAGAACTAGTTCTGGTAGTTAAATTAAAAATACAATTCTAAACTAGATTTTTTGTGGGTTTTTGATTTATTTAAATGTATGTAACATAAAGTGAGTAGTAAAGTTCATAGGAGAGACTAGTTTTGTGTTTTAAATGAGACTCCTGAGACCTGCATTCATTGATTTCTGCATTTTGTTCACCTTTCTTTAGCTCATTTTATAGAAGAAATTTCTGGAATACCATTAATTAATTTTGGAAGCATCTACAAGGTCAACAGTGGGAAAATAACGTTGCTAAGAGAGACTGCATGAATAACTTACTCTGTACCTTTTCCTGAACAATATAAATGTTTTTGTATGTGTGACTTGTTCGTATAAGACAAAGCTAATTATGACCATCAGGGTTTCCTGCTTAAATGTACAGAAATCCACCAGATTAGACCCAAATTATTTCAAATAAACTGTTACATCTTGTGATTTCATCTTTTTTTTTTTTTGAGAGCAAAGTTATATTTTTGAGGTGTCATTTAATGAAAAAACCAACCCCTATGTGTGATAGTCAGAAGTAAATTGTTCATACAGAACTACTTTGAACCATTGTTTTCCTACCTCTGCATAAACATAAAGCCAGAAGTCATTAGATTAAGCCCTGTAATAGTTCTTTGAGAAATGTTTAACTGTAGCTGCTGCTTTGTTGTAGTGAAAAGCTGTGATTCAGACTTACTACTATGTTTGCATTTCAGCTGTCACAGAAACTGAAAGATGAAGCCTCTTGTTCTCTTGGTTCTTGTGATCTGTACTGTAGTCAGCATGAATTTGAAGCTCGTATCAAAGAGAAATTCTGGTAAGTCACAGAAAATTATTTTTACTTTTGGATCTGGACCTAGTGCTAATGCAATCAAGTGTTTTAGATAGCTGCTTTTTGTTTTGCATATGTAATGCTTGTTCTCTTCTGCCAAAAAGGAGAAAAAAGCCATAACCAGTATGGTTTGCTTACCAGATGTTTGCAGGATGAATTTTCTCAATATAATGTTCTATTGGTGTGACTTTAAGCTATTTGAAAGTGTCCTTATGTTTTCTTTGGTTAATAAAAAAAAAAAAAAGGAAAAAGAAAAGGTTGATCTGATTGAAACCCCATGAAGGTAATAATGACTTCGGCATTATTTTAATATCCAATCTTTTACTCATGCTAAGGCATTTTCTTCATTGTGGATGTGGTTTGTGGTGACTTTGAAGTCTGGGTGATTTTTTTGTGTGTTGGAAGATAATTTTTCAAAACGTCGTGGTGGCCACACATGTGATCGTATATAGGGTTAACTGGGAAGAGCTTTTCTGAGTAGGTAATATTTGATTTATTCTGGAAGTGGAAGGGAGTAGGAGTCGGTTTATGTTTACATGTGCTTTTGAAACCTACCTAATATTAACAGAACACTTCACAGAAACATTAGAGTATCCTTCCAGGGCAGACAGTTCATCTGGATAATGGTTCACCAGTACTTGAGCTTGAAGTGACTTGTTGTCCAGCAGTTCTCCCCTCTGAGAGGAAGTGACTTTATAAGACTGTTTACCTCTGTCAAGTAAGCTGTGAGTTTGGAAGGACTTTGGGCAGACAAGTAGATTCACTGCAGTGTTGCTTAGTGATGTTGGTCTGCTACACCCTGGTGTGTGTGGGCAGGTAACTGATGCTGGGTAAATGATGGTACTTTTAAACTTGGATGTTACCTTGTTTTTCTGAACTACTTGTGTGCTATACTTACATGTGTGAGGGCTTCCATTGATCCTGCTGGCCTCAGTGTCTTCAGCCAGCACTCAGCACTGCATGTACAACCAGAAATTACTGACTTCAGTTGGTGTGACCAGTTTTAAATTTAATTTCTACATTTCTTGGGAGCAGAGGAGAAAAGTTATTGGTCCATCTGTTATAAAGAATTAGATGTCACACCCCAGGCTAAGTGTTGCTCTGGGAACTGCCAAATACTGGGCTGGAAAGTGTAGATGGAGGTTGCTTATCTGAACGAATCTATGGCTTTTTGTTGTGGTTATTGTGTCCAGAGCCCTGTTTGCCCTATGAATATTGGGGTTTGGCTTTGGTGGAACTTGATCTAAACTCTCCTAAGGGTGATAGTGTTCCTGTTCTTCAAAACTGCTGTCACTGTCCTGGATGGGAACACTCTGTGATACACATAATCAGTATAACTGCATAGCCTTTATTCACTGATGCCAGGCAACAATACCTGGCTGCAAGGAAGGGCCTTTCCAATTCCTTTATCAGAAGTACACATGGTGGTGTATCAGAAGTGACATGGTGGTTATAGCATCCTTCAGCTGGTATTTTACCTTTAATTGTATATTTTTTTAAAAACCCACTAGACTGCCTCTTGCTAAATATAACCTGCCAGTGAATAGGTGGTTCTTTTTCTTTTCATTTGATTGTGTTGGTATATGTTGAGAATAAGATGAAGGGGAAAAAATGCATGTAAAGTAAAATTATAGTTTCTCTGCAAGTACATAATCATATAGTTGGCTTTTACCTTCAATACTCATTCTGATTGCTGCATGGAGCAAACTATTGATTTTTTTTTTTTTTGCTTTTTCCACTACATTGTGTGTGAAATAATTTTCTGTTTCTGTAATATCAGCACTTGGAGCAAAATTGATAATTTGACTCCTTTTCTGAGAAGCCTGTAGATATGAAGGACTGGTGTTTGATTGCTTAGGGCTTCACTAAATATTATATGTTGTGAAGAGACAAATGCCCCAGAGGCTTCTGAACTTGAACAGTTTGTATTGCTTTAGTGGAAGATTGGGGATAGTGGATGGATGCAGCAGGAAATGCACAAAAGAAACAATGACACCATATTGCCCCATAGGGTGACAGTAGCTGTAATATGCTGGTGCTGTGGTTCAGAGTTCTTTTATTTTTTTACTGGTGTCTTGATGAAGGAGAATGGAAAGAGGAAATGAATGTAATGGTTGTTTATGGGCAGCTGCACTGCAGTGTAAACAGCAGGATGTCTGAAAGCAGGAAGACTGTTTTGGCTGTAGATTAGAGCTGAGACGGGGGAGTGGATGAAGTGCCCAAACGATGCCCTGTGGACAGGATCTCTGCAGCAGTTTCTGGATGGATGTTACAGTCTTGGGTCATGCTGGCTCTTGGTATAGGCATGCCTACACTGGTGAGCATCCTCTAAAGGGGAAGGAAAATTGTGCAGACAGTTAAGTAGAGCAGTGTGAAGCAGTGCATGGAAGGTGCTGACACTGATGATAAAGACAGATTTGGGCTACTAGGACAATAAACCAGCAAAATTGGGGTATTGGTGTCTTTGCTGACTTATGCAGACTGGCATTTTTTCTAAGCAATGTGTGGAATTATTGCATGAATGGCCAGAATTGTGATTAGTGTCGAGTACAAGAGCAATTATGAAGCTGATGAGCATGAGTGTATTGTTGTATAATAGAATATATCTTGTTTAAGGGGCAGAGAGAATCTAAAGAGAGCTGAGTTGAAGAGGACCTGTGATGGAGCAATGAGAACGTGAGGTGTTGTCTTCAGGTGATGCAAAGGCATCACTAAAACTGAGGCAGCCAAAAGGAGGGCAGAATGTCCAGTGGAACAAGTTGCCTTGTAGAGAACAGAGGTTTGGCTAGGAAGGCATCTTCAGAGGCTGGTGTTAAAATATTCCCTCAAGGTCAAAGAATGGAAACCCAAGAGGAGAAAATTGAGCATGAGAACTTCAGACAGCAAGTGCAGACAGGAACACAGGGGCTACACAACAGTCAGAAGTCAGTAAAGAAGGGTCAGGAGTGGAGGATCCAAGATACTAAACGGAAGGTGATGAAATGGTGCCCCAGTTGCAAGCATAGAACTATAGTTTGCTGTAGAAACAGTCCTCATGGAAGGGAAGAAAAAGCCAGAACTGAAAGATCTGTCTCATGGCCCTTACTTGTCCTTTGTTGTAGGTTCAGGTGTCCATGTTTCTCATTTGGAGAAGGCAAACAGGAATACATGTAAGGGCTGCAGATAGGTTTTAGAGTACTCTGCAACACTGCAAAAATGACAGAGAAACTTGTAGCAATACAAATTTATTTGGCTGCTTCTCACTTGAGATGTGGTGCCAAAATAATTAAAATGGGTGAGCTAATTTAATTATGCTAGTCAGAGTTGTCTTTACAGGCAGCAACTTCCAGATGCTCCAAAAGAAATCTGTCATGTCTACAGAGTAACCATTGCTGTTTGTGGTGGGAACAGAACAGTTTTCCTCAAGCGTCTGCGTGAGGGTATTGTTGACCTAAGTTTCACAGACATTTCTTAATATTAAGAAGCATTTTTGAAAACTGCAGGCCATCCTTTTTGCCTGCTTCAAGAAGGAAAACTGAACAAACAGCTAATGCAGAGACTGTAGCCTTAGCAATATCCTAGGAAGGGTATTTTACAGGTGGAGGTTATAGGAATAAATTGAGGATGTGGGAGCTGCTGGTTTCCCAGCTGGCAGGTGATTTCCTTTTAATCTGATTAAGTTACTTCTTTTCCCAAGCCCTTTGTATACAGTGCTTTGAATAATCATAACAGGGAATATAAAACCAATTAAAAAATCATTGCATTTTTTAAGTAGAAGATTTTTTCAGATTATAGATTCTGTTTGACTTACTAGACATAATTCCATTAGTGAATAATTGATGTCATTTATTGTTACTGTATTTATTTGCTGAGCTGAAATACCCTGTCTCAGCATGCTAAAGCTCCGGAGGGCATGCCAACCTTGTGTGGAGGGGCATGGGCAGACATTCCCAAGGTTTCTGCCAGGCTTTTGATTGCAGGGCACATAGTAGTCTTTCTGCAGGTTAACACAGCTTAATTGGTTCAGGCCTGGCATAGGAATGTCCTCTGAGTCATGTCCTCTCCTCTGTAATGTGTCAGATAGATGTGCTATGGGATTCCTCCCTTCTCTTCTTCTCCGTATCTTGGGACCATTCAAAAGGCAGTCAGATGCTGGGGGAGCAAGTGTGTCTCTGTCACCCTCCACCTGCATCTGAATTTGCCACTAATGGCGTGGAGTGGCACTTGACTTGGCACTGTGCCTTGCTGTGTATTGGTGTAGCCAAATTGTTTTAAATTCTCACATTCATATTGTAGTGGTCAGGTTGTAGTGCTTTAACACATTAATTTAAAATCTGTTGGCTCAATATTTTATGCTTTTTAAATGTCATCCAGCAACTTACTGTGGTCTGCTATAGATGTTTCAGGAGACCTTCACTTTCCTACTGTTTGTCACTGCTCTAGCCTAGGATTTCCATCTGCTCCCTTCTATGAGCTCAGCTGTCCTATGTTGTTGCCTGACCAGTGTGGCATACATTGAAGTGGAGGTGTTCGTACTTCAGTGGTGACTCATGAATTTGTGCATGGCGTGGGGTATCTGAGATGAGCCTAACTTCCAAAGTCTGCTGCTGGAAGGGGGTCTAGAGGGACAGGCAGGATGAGTGCTCACACTTGCTGTTTGCTTTAGTTTGCAGTTGCATGTGCCTGAACGGTTGACTTCTGGCCCTGATACAAAATGTAAGGCTGAGAGCCCTCCCATTTCTGAAAAATGAGTGATGCCAAAGAGGCTTTTGGCTTTTACTTTCTGCAAATAATGTGCAGACACAAGAGATGAGAGCTTGGCAATGCTAATCAGTGCACACTGATCTCTTACTTTTCCCCAGGAGAAGTTGAGTTATTCACAGCTCCAGCAAACAAAGTCAGAATCACTGTTGTTCTAAGCTGTCATCAGTGCAGGGAAGTACAGCCTCTCCTGCATATGGTTGTGTCTGCTCACGGGTTCACGGCTGCTCTCCATCTGTTCGCTTTGGATCAGCGGGAAGTGAGGAGCCAGGCTCCTGTGCTCAGTCAGGTCTCGGGGGGCTACCAGCAACTCAGCTGTGAAGCTCTGGTAGTCGTGCACCTCATTACACGAGTCTCAGCCTTAGTTTCTTCTCCTTTAGACAGAAAACAGCATTGCAGCTGGACAGACCTATCTGGAAGACAGCTGGCAGCGTTTATACATTCTGTTTGCAGGCAGGGAGGAAGGGAGATGCACAAAAAAATCTCTGCTAGAGGTTTGGGTTTTTTTCTAGTGACCTCAACCTGACAGGGTTTAAATATTGAATTTACTTAAGCACTCAAATTTTTTAGCTATTGCACATGTTTAAAATGAATTCATATATAATTCAAACAATTAAAATATTGAGCTGATACTTAAATATTAAAGCTAGACTCCTTCCCAAAAGGGAAACCATAGCTGTATTTGACTAAAATAAATGAACACAATTAAATTGTTTCAAACTGCAGTAAATCATAAAAGTAAGATCTTCAGGGATAGAGAGAAATAAAGCATGAAAGAAATGTCATTTCCTCAGTTTAAAATCTATAATCTTCCACTTCTGCATTGGGCATCCTGTCAGCTGTTTGCATATCTGTTCTACATCTAGCTGCCGCATGTAGAAGTTCATTAATAATATCTGAACCTCTAGTATACATACCATCATGACTGAAGAATCTTCCAGCTCTGTGCCTTTAACTGGATAATACATATTTTCCTCTCCAAAACAGGCTTTTCAAATGAAAAAAAACCACCCCAGTGTATCAAGGTGGCTTTGTTTTGTTTCTTTTAAGTTCCTAATTAGAAATTTTAAGAGAGATCTTCATTTCAGTGTTTGTGGCATGCTCACTGTGAGGGTGAGAGTCCTAGGTTCGTGTCCTTACTCTGAAACTGACTGTCCTGAGGGACAGGGAAAGTTGTTCTGGCATGTTTTGTTTTTCATCTTGCTCATGAAAATATTTTTGGAAGGTTTGTCTTACATAATGTTCAAATGAAAGTATAAATAATACAGCTGCAGACTTACCCAGAGCACAGACTTGAAGCTCAGCATGTTGGCTTGTTCTGGAGATGAATCTCTGCTCAGTTTGGGACATCTGTTGGTGACACAGAGGCTTGGAGGTAACTTAGGGGTATGTGGACCTATAGGAGCTATAAGGAAACTGTGGTGAAATGGCTTCACTTTGGGTCAGCTCCTGACCAAGAACAGCTCTGAAGTGTGCTTGGGTTTTCATAACCTGAATACACGTTAAGGCAGGTTTTACACACTGCTGTATGTATTTGAAGGAATGTAAATAAGGCTCCCTAGATTGAGTTAGGTATGGATATTAATGCACATTCTCATATCTCTGTCCACTAAGTTTAAAGAACTTTTTCTACTTCACTTTCAGAACCTTGTTTGTTGTTTGAAGTGTGTTTCAGCTTTGCATTACTGGTCTCTGTGACACATTGTATCAGAAACTTCTTTTTTATTTATTTACTACTTGTTTTTGTCTTGAGTGTAGCTGTTACAGTGACAAGCAGTAAAACTGTGAGATAAGAGATGTTGGGATCACTATGGGAAATAAGGGGAGAAAGGAGAATTAAAATGTATTTTTGAGTTTGGGTTTTTTTGGGCCTTTAAGTTTTTGAAGAAGTTGGTTTTACAGATAAGAAAAGAAACATCAGCTCTTTGCCTTTTCAGGAGGTTCAGAGTTAAATATTTCAAGTTGTTGACCTGTGAAGGAAGGAAAGAATTGTGTTTTGTGCAGTGCATGTATGTACAAACATTACTATATACACTTGTGTGAGATTGTTGTGTGCTGTTGTAACTTGCTAAAGTAGAAATGATTGTCCTTCTGTTGATTGAAAGCAAAATTGATCTGAACTGCAGTGTCACCTCTAGAGGGTACTTTTATCACTTTATTAATCTCTAACCCTTTCAAATCCAATTGATTCTTTCCTATAAGAAGCATGATTAGTACTTACAACACATACTCATATGGAAACGTGCAGTGATCTGCAGCTGAACACAGAGACTTAGATTCAAGTCAAACTTGTGACCTGAGCACTTTGCTTTTCCAAGAGATGGTAACTACGTTGGCTGTGCCCAGCAGCCTCTGCCATCAGTTCCTTCTTGCTTGCCCTCCTCCCTATGTAGTTCCTTATTTAGTCAGGAATGGAGGCAACATGAGCATATTTCTGTTAGCTTGACTTGTTTTAAAACTCCTCCACCTTTGGGATTCACAGAATTATAGACCTATTGTGCTGCATGTGACCTGTGCCAGCTTACTCCTTGTTACTTTTTGTGTTTGAGGAAGGAAGGTGTTTTGACATGTCAGTGTAAGACAGGTGCAGTTGGTTTGCATCCTTGAGGGATCTTTATTGCTTTAAAAAGGTATCTACTGAGATTTCTGCATCCGTTATTTCAGATGGGAAACTAAATAGTAATTGAGTAAGTAGGAGACTGTATGATCCAGGCAGCTGTAAGTGTTCCTCAGTGATTTTTCATAAAGAAACTGGAGGTAATGGCAGTGCCTGACATGAGCTTTTGCATTTGGCTGTCTCATTCCTGTGGCTGTAATGAAGTGGGAGGAATGGGAACCTGCATCAGTCCCTGACTGCTAACCTGGCCTATCAGCCCCTCTGGGACACAAAGCATCAGGAAAAGTGATAAATGTCAGGGCAAGCCCCTGAGGCATTCAGCTCCCCTTTCAGTGAGCAGGCCTGGAACAGGGCAAAAGGTAAAGTCTGAAGTTCCAAATTACTTTCTAATGTTTAAAAGATAGTATTATTTATGTCACTCTTGTGTGTGTCTGTTTAGGTCTCCAGCATCCATGTGTACAGTTCAAAAGTTTGTTAACACTGTGTAGTAGAAACATGGTGGTTGTATTTTTTGGACTTTCTGTGTTCTAATTATACTTTGTTACCTGGGCAGGGTTTTTTAAAGACTCATGGGATTATTTGGTGGTTTTAGTAAAAATCTGCTTCTATGGTATTTCATACAAGTGCTTTTTGTCTCTAATGTTTGCATCACAGTTATTTCCATTTTACAGATGGCAGAAAATCATCCAGAGATAAAACAGTGTTAAGGTTGCCCAACTTACTGAGTGTGATGTGGGGAATAACACATAAATAAAATGTTTCCCTCTGTTTTGTTGTGTTGCTTAATGCCTTAGGCAAGGACAAGGAAAGTAGTACTGTCTCTTAGAGAAGTTTTGAGGCTAAATAAGCATGTGTGTAAAATGTGCTTTTATGTCCTTGAGTACATGTGATAGGGAAAAGCTTCTTTAATTTCTGTTATTTTTTAGTAGAAGGTAGAAAAATGTGTCAGCTAGAAACAGAAGAGGAAAAGGAGAGAGATTCGGCAGGTTTTGTGCACTAGTTTTAGAGTTACAGCTTTTGCCTTTGAATGTTACAAGGAAGACTCTGAAATGACATATGAAATACCTGAGGGACCAGGAGCCTTTGAGATGCCAGTCAAGTCTCTTGGGTAACCAAGTTTATAGAAATCTCTGTGTATATCTATTGCTCTGACCTGAAGAACATTTGTTGATTGTGAACTGCTGGGGCTCTGCAGGCAGGCAGCTGCATTTGAGCCACTCTGGGCTCCATCTGTGCTTAACGAGTAGCTGCCTTTAGATTTTTAGCAATACCAGGAACTGGAGTTCTGTCCTCAGATGTGTGAATAGCCTGAAACACCTTTATCCAAAGACACCTCTGTGTAGTCTAACCAGATGTTCATGTTTATTTAAAGAAGTGCTGGTCCTTTCATCCCACTGTACAGATACATATAAAATTTGAGTGCAAAGTTGTTTTACAGATTATTTTCTTTAATTTATTTTTTAATATTTGAGGGGTAATGGATTTGTTTTTCTGGTATGTTGAGGAAAGACTTGGCTTATCATTTGTGAAGACTGATGCTAATATAGCAGGTCAGATTTTTCACAAGAGCAGAAATTGTTTGTTCTTGGATTTAAGCATTATGGGTTTGTTTTGCTGATGCACTCTGTGATCCTAAGGTTATTTGGATCAATGTGCAGAGCTACTTCATGCATGATTATGCTGTCTTACATGTTCAGCAATATATAATATATATGGGTGGGCCTGGAACGGGAGGAGTAATGCAAGATATAATCATTCTGATGTCTTTGAGCTATTGGAAAAATGCAGAAATATAATCACATTCTGCAGAATAGGGCACATCAGAATTTCTTTTTCAGTGACATGATTTCATTTTGAATAGTAAATTCCCTGAGATGAATACGTTTAATAATCAATAGAAAACTACTGAAACGTGAATCAATGGCATGGTTATTCCCAAGGTCTGTATCTCTGGAGAGATACGGGAGCTGCAGCTGAACAGTTGTACTGCTGGCATCCGTGGTATGGGTGTTGGAAGAAGAAGCTGGAAGACCTTGAATATACAGTAGTCAGAACGTTACTGTTTTTGGGATTCCCTACTGGGAAGCATTTTGCTATGTCAAATCTCAGGTTTACTGCAGAGGAGATCTGAAAACTGAGAAAGTGCGAGTGCTTTAGTGGAGCGAGGTCCACAGCAAGCTTCCTTGGCTCCAGATGTGAGGTGGTTCTCTGGCCATCAGCACTGCTCTGGCACTCCTCCCTGGTGAAGGAGAAACTCCTTCAGGACCTGCTTCTTCCTCTCTAGTTGCAGGCTTCTATTGTAGAGTGTGTTTTGTTGAGAAAATCAATTTTCAAGCATTTTGAAAACCTGTTTTTTCTGGTGCTTGTGGTTTAGAAATGCAAATTTAAAACTTAAGCAAGGAAAATAGTTATTAAAGAGTTGAACTCTTGAATGTGTTACTTGCTTTTGTTGTGACCTTCAAAATCTTGCCCTGTTATGGTAAAGCCAGAGAGGTGTGAATAATGGTGTGGTCTTAGACATAAGGAAAGAAATTAGGATGTGTATTATTAATGACACTTTGGATGTTGTATTTCTATTCAAAGTGATGTCTGTAATTTAAGGGAAATCGGGGACTACTGTGGAAGTGCTCTTAGGAGTGGAGTATTTCAGCTTTATTGGAGCAGATTGAAAGCTGAAGCTTTTTGGCTGACTTCTGATGTAGGTCAACATAATTCCTATTCGCTGTGACTTTACATCGTATTATTTACAGCATAATGATTTTTTCATCTGGATTGGATGATTAAATTTGCTCTTTACCATTCAGTGTTTATTGCAAATGGTTTTGTTCCAACTGTAAAACATGCCTCCAACAGTGCATGAGAGATGAAACCTAAATCCAGCCACCCGGGATGCCTGGCTGCAACTGTTGTGGACTTTACACAGGGAGAGCATGAAGCTCTACTGATGAAGAAAGGATCATTATTAAATCCTGTTTTAGAAATGTCTACAAATGACCTACTTCATTTGCAGTGCTTCGTGAAGAGCTGTATTTGTTGGCTTTCTCTGAAGGACACAGATCCCGTGCGAACAGTTGGTTATTCAGAATGCTGTTGTGTGAAGTCCCTTGCAGAATGTGTCACCGACTTCATGTTGTACTGAGGAAGACCCCTGATGTGCTGTAGCAGTTAGTTGTCTTTTGGAACAATGCCCCTTTTTTTTTCTTTTTTCCCCACAGAGAAATGAAATGCTGGGTACCTTGGCCATGAGAATTTAAGTAATATAAATTCCACAGTGTGATTGTAGAATGGCTTGGTAATGTCACACCAAGTTGAAATGTTACGTTAAGTCTCTTATTGGTTTGTAAATTTGAGCATCCTCAAGATAGGCAAGTGTTTAGTTTTGGTTTTTGTTTTTTTCCTGGGGGCTGCTGGGTAAAACCTCTTCTCTAGAATAGTTTCACTGCTGTGATTGGCATGTTTTTCAGGTTTGTGCAAGACAAGTGCATCCTTTCCTGCATGTAACGTTACCTTTTCAGAATGATGTGTAATATACTTGTAAAAATCAGATCTCCTTTAATGGTTTTATTGTGCACATGAAAGTTGTGCATTATCAGTGTAGTTACTGAGATAATTTAATGCTCCTTTTATGCTTTACTACAGTGCTTTCCAACAGGGAGCTGTAAAAGGTAATTTTGATCTCCTTAAACTTTGTTTAGGTTATTAAGAAATACTTTTAGTGGCAGAAGAGGGAATTCTATTTTTGCATAATCTAATAGCCCCTTAAGGCTCACTTTTTAAAATCACTTCAGTCAGATAAGGGAGGATATGGGAGCAATCATTCATCTTTCTAAGTGTTCAGGGATTCTTGAGCATGCCGCATCCATGGCCTGTGGTTCCCAGTGCAGAGCTGTGCGGTGTTTGGTGACGCTCAGTGTCAGATGTTTTCAAATGACTGGGAGGTGAGAGGGAATAAAACCATCAAAGGCCTTGTGTAAGCATGGTACTGGCTCCTCCAGTCCATCCTTCACGGTGTTATTAGAGGTATCTTAGTGCCCCAAGGGGGCTGAGCTGCCCCCATTCCAGGGTACTGTTCCCTGTCCCAGCTGCATTGGGAAGCAGCGATGCAGCCCCTGCTCATGGTGGTCTCAGCAGGTACTTTTCGAGCTTGCATGCCACACAGGGGGTTTGGGCTCTGCTCTAGGGAATTGGACTGGGCTGTGCCATGTGCCTCTTTTTATTTTCTTCTTTGATAAACTTTTTTTAGAATAGGATATGCTGTAATATGCCAGGAGAATTAACCAGAGGAAGCTTCTATGTAGAGTGAGAGAGAAACTCATTAATTGCTTAAAAATTAGGCAGTCTCCATCTGAGTAATCGGTGTTGGCTGGCTGGCCAGCCTTCCTCAGTCTAAGAAGTAGCTCATTAGCAGAATACATACAGATGGTACTGTGCTCTGAGGTACTTAAAACACACAGGCAGAGAGCTGTGCTAATAAGGCAAACCTGTCCTTAGCCTCCACGACTGAGTTTGCTACAAGCAGCAGAAGGAACAGTGTCATTTGGCAAATATTATTAGGTAAATGCATTTCCATAAATCTATTTAGTTTTCACCTTTTTTTTCTGCAGATGACAGGTTATGATAAATACTCAGTTATGTACTCTTTCTGGAAAAATTCTATTGCAAGAATGGACTCAGAATAACAACTTCATTTGTTCAGTACCTGATTTACCCATATAATTGCCTAGAGGAGGAGATGTGGCATTTATATAGGTTTTTTACTTTCTGTTCTTTCTTACCATGTTCTCCTGTATGCAGTTTGGTAACAGTTTATTCAAAGTAAGATTTTTTTTCTGAGTAAGTTGAGTCCCTCCTACAAATAGTAATGGATAACAAGTAATAAATTGTCCATCAGGGAAGACAGAAAATACAGAGCCCAGAGCTCCCAGCAGTGCTGGTGGTGAGCAGAGTCTGAGCCAGGACACCATCGGGCTCCTTCCTTACAAACTTCCTGTGCCACTTAGGCTGCACAGCCCTGGAGGGGAATGGGCCTGGGCCTCCCAACTTCAGAGCTGTAGGATAAATTCAGAGGTGATAGTACTCACGCTTTGCTTTCAAATGGCAGATGCTCCCTCTCCTCCTCACCCCATGTCCCATTGAATGGAGAACTGCTCCATCCCTCCTCTGGGCAGTTCCTCTTTTGCCTGAGTAGGGTCTGAGCCCATCTTAGCACACTTAGCTCAGTGAAATGCTCTTTCCTCACCCCATCTGCGAGGTCCTAAAGCACATTGACTTTTCTCTTTAAGACAGGGCTGGGGAAGAAATGGGCTCCCTAGGATAACCATTCTTTGCCAAGCAGTCAGAGTTTGATCTTCTGTGTAGTTACACTTTGTTTTAGAGGTGCTTTTTCTATCACTGCTTACCTGTCTTTGTCGTGAACTGTGACAAATTCTTTCTAGTGAAAGAATTTAGTGTCTCCTTTGTTGATCCCCTGCAAACTCTGTGCATTTCATACCTTCCTTGGAGGGTTTAAAGAGAGCAGCTAGTTACGCCCTTCTAGTGCACATTTTTTTCATCAAGCCCTCAACAGAGCTCTTTGTTGCATTTTCAGCAGATGCAATTTACATTGTTGCTTCTCTCTGTTCTTCCTTTCTCATAGGTTGGATGTATGTTATTTGAATGCATGCTGGTGTTGGAAAGAATAGTTCTACTACAGCTTGATTAGTCCCTGCCTTGCTGTGTGTGTATAAGATGTAGAGTCCCTTTGTACATCTTTTGGAGTTAATGTTTCGTTTTGTGGAGTATATTTTAAAAATACTAGCTGGACTAGGTAACTTGGGAACAGATGTAATTTGTGAAGAATAATAGTTATAAGTGTTTTGAAGGATGCTGATCCTCTCCGAGGTAGAGTGCTATTCACTTTAGGTTCTGCTTTAGGCTTAGGTTCAGTCTTTGGTAGAGTGCATGGTTTTTACAGCCTGCACTGGAGGGAGCAGACTGTGGTGGAACAGTTGTGGGATTCAAATATTTGAACCTGAAAACTTCAAAGAAATAGTGCAATGTACCTATTGCTCTGGGTCAATGGGATTCAGTGTTTCCAAGGTCATTTAAGAATGGCTACAAGTAGAAATGCAATGTAGTGGTGTATGGAGAGATGAGAGCATGGGATAGATATCATATAGAGGGAATTGGCAAGGCTTTTTGCAAGGGTATATGTAAAAGTGTAAGGCTTTGGAAGAAAAGTGGAAAATATTTACTTGATTATAGATTTGGCTTGGTGAAGAAGTGGGGTGGGTTTGGGGTGTACAAGGACAGGAAATAACCAAGTGATATGATTTCCAAGGAAATTTCTGGAGTTTGGTGGCAGTGGAATTTCATAAAATGTTTAAAGGTAGCAATGTATGGAATTCTGGAAGCCATCATGGCTTTTAATTGAATGTATCAAAAAAGGAAAAGCAGTATTCATTTTAGCTTTCAAATTTCAGGGTAATTTGATAGGGTTTACTAGTAACCCTAGGCTGTGGTTGGTTTGTTTTTTTTAATTTTATTTATTTCCTGCTGTAAAGCTATTGAGTTTGGTAGAATTAAACTAGGAATTAACAAACATGACTGTGTAGTAATGTGATTATTTCTCTCTTCTGTGTGCCAAGCTTCTGCTTATTTGGTGTGATTCTGCAAAAACATCCATTGATTTCGGTTATTCAGCAGCTAATTACCTCATAACCCACAGGATCAAGCAGCAGAGCTGCTTATTTAGCCTACAACAACACAGTTCTTATTATGGTGCCCAGTTGTGTTGGCAGTGGCTGCAGGGAGCCTCCCATTGACCCTGCTTGCGAGGTGGCTGTGGAGCAGGTCTCCATGCACGTATCCCGCCTCTAGACTGTGACTATTGTGCATGCAAATGGACAGCAACTGCCGTTTAAGTAATGAGTTCTTAATGGATGTTTGTATTCTGTAAATCTGAAGCCTTTTTAAAGCTGAAATTTCCCTGCCGGTGTAATTTGATGTGTGCCTCAAATTGCTGAGGTGAGAGCACAAGAGGGAGGCAAACCGAGTTATCAGTGGCAGGAGACTCTGACAGCTCCCTGTCCTGCTTCTACCTCAGGCATTGCAATGGATAAATGGAGAGAAAAGTATAAATGTATCAGAGTAAACCCCCAGGAAGAATCTTTGCCTTTCCTAGGTAGTATCGTGATGAAAATTGTGCTGCATTGGATTCTATAGGGAGCTGGCTCTTCATTAAAATAAAAGTCAAGCATGCTAATATGGTAGGTGTAGCAGCAGGTATTCCCCAAAAATGACACTTTGGCTGTAGTTTGACTAAACAGTCAACAAATAGCTTAGTGCAGGCTGAATTCAGACATGCTGTGCAGATCCCTTCAATGCATCCACTTGAAAAGGCCCTCTAATACTAATACATTTGGATACCACAGTGTTGTTTCCAAATACAAAATCTGAATTTTAATTGAAGTTTTGTGGTGCACAAGAGAAAAGTAATACATCACTACTATTATTTCAAAGACAAATCCTTTGGGAAGAACTCCCAATTGCAATTCCTCAGGCATCTTTAAGATTCTCAGAAGCAAATCAATAAATTTCTCAACAACAATTATCCTTGAAAACCTTCCAATTAGATATGATATAAAGAAACAAAGCTGTGCTGGTCTCCAGCTGAGCATTGCCTGTGAAACTGCCTTTGCAACTGGAAAGCTAAATGAAATTGTAAAACAGAACTTGACTTTATCAGTAGGAAGCTATCTTTTGTCAAGTACATGTGGGGATAAAACAACCTCTGAGGTTGGAATTGTTAACTCATTTAATCTGTTAAGTTCTCATGAACTGGCATTGTCTATTCTGCATTTGACTGGAGCTCTTGAGTTCTTCAGCTGTATGAAGGACCAGGAATACGTTAGTAGTGCTAATTAGAGGACTATAGCCTATCCTAAAGTGCTCATTTGAACTTAATATTAATCTCTCAGAATGTTAATTAAGATTACTTATAGTCTCTGGGATCACTTTTTACAGAAGAGCAGAAACGCTGCAATTCCGGGCAGGATTATTTTTAAAAATTCAGAAGCAAAACTATTTGACTGATATTATTTGTGATTAACTTTTAATGGACTCGTGATGATCTGAGTGGCTAAGAACTACACCATGGATCAAGATGGCTTGATAAATTCTTCTGCTGTGAGTTAGGCACCACTGTCTAGCGTGACTAAACACACAAATTAACTTCTTTCTTCAGGAAAATACATAGGTTTGCCTGACCACCTGCTTAGTGAGAATCTCAGTCCTGGCCTGTAATAGATATATTTAAAAGTACCTCTTTCAGAAAAACAGTTTGTTGGGATGGAACAAAAGGGTGCTGTGTAGTGAGTGTTCATTTGTTCTTGGAGCACTGTGGTTGGATGCTGCTAAAATGGTAGCACTATGTCCTTCTTCCCATATGAGACAAAAGTGAGAATACTCTTAAATTGCCAGGAAAAAAATTGGTTGTGCTTCAAACAAATTCACTGTGCTCAAATATGAATTTGGGAAGGATGCCTCTGTCAAAAAGCTGTTAGTCTGAGTTGTTGGGATAAATAAGAGTGAAAATCTCTGTTGTCTCCCATCATCACTGTGGGAAAATGCACCAGTGAAGGCCACTAACAGCTCTTTGCCAGGTATAGTACTCTGGACACACCTGAAGACCAAGGCTGCAAACCAGTTGTCTGTAAGTCAGGTTCTAGTACCTTCTTCAAGCTATTTTGTGTGATCTAACTGGAATGGAATAGCCATGGGAGCAGAGGATTTTTAATAGGGTGTGGGAAATTCAGATTCATGCTTTCTGGAATTAGGGAAACATATTTTTTTGTTACAAATTTTCTTCCTGCGTTTAGTCTTCTAGTCTGCATTTGGTTTCTGCTCTCACAGTTTGACTCCAAGTCCATGTAGTTTGTGTTGTTAGCTGGCAAAATAAAATGTGGCAGCTTCCTACAGATATTAAAGGACCCCAAAATCAGGAAGGATTAATGAAGTCCCTGGGTGAGACTGTAAATTATGGCTGCTTTCTCCCATAGTCTTTGATGGCACAGTCAGATATTACTGCTCTCAAGTGCTGTTGCAGAAGCACTGACGTGCTCCTTTGGTCTGTTAACTTTTATGTCTCTCCATACTGACAAGAGTCCTTCAAGCCAGATTTCTAGAACAGAAAAAAGGGTCCAAAAAAAAAAAAAAAAAGTGTGTATCTTTAATGCAGCTGATTTAAAAATGTCAGAGTTGAATTCTCTGGTGATGCACTGTATTGAGAAACTGTATGAGAAGACACTGTGAGTGTTTCGTGGGGGTCACAGAGTGATGACAAAGCACTTGAGGTATCCTTGGACGTGGGAGGGTCTCTGACCTGTTATATCTCAGCAAGCATCTGCTCTGCTGCATTGTGTCACGAAGGGTTAAATACTTTCTAGAAGCTTCTGAATACTAGAACAGTTATTTTCCCTGTGTAACAGTGGAAGAATGACTATGCATAATCTAATTTTAACTTAATTTAGTGTACCTCATAGATTTTCATATACAGAATAATGCCAGAAGCATTTGAAAAAGCTTTTCTCTTACTGAAGTCTATGTTAAAACTCTGATAAAAACAGAGAAAATGGGTTGATTCAAAGATCTTTTTTAAAAAAACCCTCTTGACTTCTGTATTTGATGATCTAAAAACACATTATCATGATTAATTTGTTGTTCTTGTTAGACTCTTTAGCTCTCCTTTTAATAAGATTGTGCTGATAGCAAAGCTTCTTATGCTGGTGCAATTTCCCTGTCTGTTAGTTAATAGCTACCTAATTAGAAATGTAAAAGTAATTCTTATTGTATAAACAAATAGACTAAAAAAACCTCTTAATGGATAATGCAGTTTTGCTATTTAATTTCTGCAGTATTAACAGAGAAAGGACTTTATTGTGAGGCCTCTCTACCAGTACTAATACAGAGGTCATCTGCTAACTAAACTGATACGTGAAAGAGGGGATAAAACTGGGGTTTCAAAACAGTGGTGTGAGTTCTCTTGTCCTGTGGGAAACAGAAGCAAAGATGTTCCAGAGAGACTGTGGATATTTTCTGTGTTTTGTACATTTTTCAGAGGTTCCCTGAACTATTTGTATTTTTCTCCAAGGACATATTTTGTTGTATCTTCTTTTTAATTTCTGTAATGAAATGAGGGTCTCCAGTGTTCCTGTCATCTTTTCTGAACCAGAAAGCAAAACATTAGGGAGAAAAGGAGGGAAAAAATTCACAGTGTGACTTCTGAGAAGTGCTGAAGGCCTTCATACCTTTCAAAGAACTGTAGCTCCCAGTTTTTGTTGACTGCAATACATTTTAAAATATCTACCCTTTAAAAAAAATTTGGCCTTGAGTACCAACAACTTGCTCTGCAATTGATGAGAGCTGCAGAACCTAAGCACCACTGAAAATCAAACTTATCAGTCATGCTCACTGGCTTCCTTTGATGGAAGCAGCAATATGCCTTGGGGAGTTTCAGGAGCTTTACTTAAAATTCCAGCACCTAAATGAAGAGAAGTTTCTGTTCTGTTCTTTGCTTCTGGTGCTGTCACCTTCTGGGAGCAGAGCGGAGGCTTCGCTGTGAGAGCAGGAGCCACAGGGCTCTCCACCTGGAGACCCTTTCGCAGTTCTGAACCCACACATGTCCCCTCTCCCCCATCCTCTGACTGGATGGGCAGCCTTTAAAGTGAGCCCACCTTACAATGCACTGAGATTTGTTTGCTGTAGCTTATTGTTAACAAGAGGAATAGTATTTGTTTTTGTTTTTTTTTAACTTGGTGAAAAGAGATACTGAGGAGATTAGAAGTGAAAATATCAAGCAGTTGAGTAGGGGAAGCTCTTGTCTAATTATAAAAAGGAGCTGGGAAAGCAATGGAATGCTGCCTGACTTTACAGCTTCCACTCAGACCGTTTTTTAAAATTTTATTTGTATTATTTGTTTTACTCTGCAGTAGCACAGCTTGGCTCAATGTGTTCAAGGGGAAATCTTTGTGCTGTGCGTGTAGGCTGCAGGGAGCATCAGGGCAGAACTTCTCCTCCAGCTGAAAGACACTGTAGTGCCTGAGGAGCTTGGGATGCTCCGGAATCCCCACCTGTCTTCATAAGCATTGTTGTATGCCCCCCTCGGGCTGTCAGCAAACACAAATAAAGGGCAGATTCCAATTAAAAATGCACAGGATCATTGTAATATAGCTAAAGAGGCTCTCTGGGTTGTACTCCTGTCAGCCTAGTGTGGGTTTCATCTCAGTGCCATGTACTGAATTGAAAAGCAGAGCCCCTTCTGGAGTGCAGCCTGGTTGGGCTTTGCCGTCTGTCATTTTCAACTTGCCTCAAAGCAAGGCTGAACTCCTGAAGTTTGAGTTGGCAGCCCTGGCCCCAAATGGTCGTTGCCTGCCCTTCATTGTGCTGGTGGTCAGAGACAGGTGTAAAGTGCTGCCCGGGGTGTCTGATCGTCACCCTGCGATGGGAGCCGGGCAGAGCCCAGGCGGAGCTGGATCGACAGCACTTGAGAGCAAAGGTCTTGGCTGTGTCGCTCTCAGGGGCAGCACTGCCAAAGCTGAGGGACAGCTCTCAAAGTAAAGACGATTTGCATCAACAAAGCAAGCATGAAGGCTGATTCTTTGCCTGAAGCAAGTCTCCCTTGTGTTTGAAGACTTTGAGCCTGATACTGGGAGGTCATCTGAGTGACTTGCACATTTCTGCAATACCTGAGTGCTTGCTGAATTTCACTATATAGCTGCTATTCAAGGCAGAAACCAAAAACAGGGTATAATTAATATATAAAAGCCTCTTTTCTTTGCCTCAGGCTTGTTTCTAGTTTGTTTGTTTCAGTACATTTCAGTGTGTATTTCTCTTGGTTCACTGACTCCAAACCAATGGTTGGCATCAATACATAAAGCCTCACAATCAGTTTTGCCTCTTTCATGTGTGACTGCCTCAGAAATGGTGGCTCAGAGCACTGGAAATGTCAGCTACAAGCAGTTCTGGGGGCTACAGCTCTCCTTGTTGGTGTAGAGTTGTGAAAAAGCTTTGGCAGCGGGATGAGTTTATTCTCCTGGGTACAGGGGGCTGTGGCAGTGACTGCAACTATTTTGAAATAAGGTTATGTCCTGGGCTTGATCCTTTTCTATATATCACTCTAGTTTCTGAAAAAGGTATATGTTCCTTGGAGTTTTTGGGTATTTGTATGGAATTAATAGATATTTCTTCACACAAGTTTGATTAAAAACAAAGATGAGGTTGGTATTGCTTTGAGAACTGCTGAGCAACAGGTGTAACTTAAACTGCTTAAACTTAGGGAGGTCTCAGAATGTTGAGGAGTGAGCAGGATTGCTGATGAAGGGAGAGTCTCTGGGGTTATCTCCCTCCCACAAGGTAATCCCATTAATAATCCTCTTGAATCATGTGGAGTGTTTAGGAGTGGCAGCTTTACAGTCCGTCTTGGAACATAACTTGGATTTTTATGGCAGTGTATTTGAATTAGTGCTTGGTCAGAACTTTGTCCATTCCAAAATTGTGTAATTATGATACAGTTTTTTTTCTATGTTTCTGGAGACCATAAATGTAGAATGCCAAGGGTTACCAATAAGGAGAGCAGCCTTTCCCCACCTGGTAACATCCTCGACCTCCTGGTTGAGACCAAGTGTTTTTTGAGGTTTGCAAAACACTTATCTCTTGTCTGAAATCATACTTTACCTAGTGGTTGCTTTGATGTGATTTACTAAAGCCATAAAATGATATTCTGTTTCCTTCCACTTTCTTGTGCTTTATGTGAGCCCTCTTACCAGGTCACTCAAACAGCCCATCCCCTGTCCTACACCTCCTTAAAGTCCTGAAATTCTGAGTTTTGCAGAGACTGGTGAATGCACCTTAAGATATTTAACATGCATAATGGCACAACTGCAGTTCCCACATTTTTCCTTTAAAAGTGCTTCTTTGTCATGGAAGGCTCATCTAAATGTGGTGGGGGTCAGCATATAAATCAGATAGTTTGTGGCTTTATTTTGAGATATTACAGGAATTACATTGAGTTAACTTAAATACATCTGCCCAATACTTTTAGATATAAAAGGTTGGTGAGGTTCACTCTGATTTTCTTCTTGACTTGTTAAATACATAACTGCAGCTTAAGGCCATTAGTCTTAAATAGAAACTCAGTGAAATGAGATGCCAGCAAGAGCGGGTAGGGGATAGTGATGATTCTGCTTTATGGGATCCCAGCAGGCCAGTCCAAACTCAGGGGTTTTGTTTAATAAGAAACTATGCACACTTTATATTTAGTTTCAGTTCCAGTTCTAAACAAAACCTCACCTTTCCTCTAGTTAGAACAAAGCAAAGCTTTCAAAGCTTTTACATACGGGAAATAAGGTTTTACTTTAAAGACTCATGTGTTCCTGAAGGATTTCCAAATGTGGGATTTCCAAGTAAAGAATTTCCTTTATGACTTTTCTTTATGTGTGTTGTTTTTATGTTATATTGAAAAGAGGCCCAACATGCTACAAACCAATCTTTTAAACAAGGAAGAAGACCACAAAGCAAAATTCTAAATTTATGTGGGAATGAATAATTCTTTTTATGACCCAAAGATTTCCATAAATAAGAGTCACTTGCAAGTTGTTTTCTCGGTAGAATTAAGAAATCATGATGGGTTGACTCCATCAGCAACTTCAACCAAAACCCATATGAAAAAGCAGTCTGCCTAGCTCCTGGATCTCAGCCTGTGTGATGATGCTGTGTTTCTGTGGGGATTGGTGTCAATGTGAGCAAGGTTTCCCAAGGGAAACTGGAATGTGATATTAAGAATGTCAATATTTCACTTTCTAAATTGAAGTTCTTGCCAGTGTTGAGGTAATCCATATGTCTTAATCAACTCTGGTGTTTGAGTGGGAGGAAGCTCACACTGTAACTAGTTGAGGAGGAGGAGCAGTTAGTCAAAATAACTGCTTTTCTCCCTGAGGACTTTTGGGTTCTGGAAATATTTAACAGATGAAATAGCAAGAGTAGCTGTCCTAAGGGAATTACCAGAGAGGCTTTGACTTTGCAAATCATATAGATTGCTAAATGAGTGTTTTGTCTTCAGAGGGCCAGAAGTGTGATAGCACCAGGTGGGGTTGGGGACTTTGTCATGGGGTTGCAATTGCCAGTGGCAGCTCTGATGCTCTGGAGGGGGCTTTGGGGGACAGGTATCTGGTGAGGCCCCCACTGGTTTTCCTGACCTTTTGAAATTAGGTGGAAGTCTCCAGAGCTGGGGATAAGGGATGCAGTCTGCAGTACGAGGTGGTCCCATCTCCAGGGCATTTGCTGCCAGCCCTGGGGCAGGAGGGGGAAGTGAGGCACCCAGTGCCTGCCTGCTGCCTGGCTGCTGCTGCCTCCTAAGGGGCAAATTGGTTGGAAATTCAAATGGCTCCCTAACAGATGTGGGGGCAGCAGGTGCCTCCCACTGCAGCTCGTTGCCTCCCTCTGGGCAGAGAGCACCCACCTGTCCCCAGCTCCTGTGGCACAGGGTCACTGACTGCTGCTCTCCTGGGGCAGCCCCGCTGCTGGAGTGCTTCCCTGCACAGCCTGCTGCCTCAGAATTAATAATTTAACTGATTATGAAGGCACGTTGGCAGACATCGTGGTACCTGTCAAATCTAACTGCCTGTAAATTTAATTAGTGTGCAAAAACCAGCTTTGGAGTATACCAAAACTTAATTAGTCAGCAACTTTAGGTTGTTAGCACACTCTCCAGGGTAATAATATCCAAAAAAGGGTATGTGAAGGCTGTGATAAAATAATTAAAAGTGTAAGATCCTCACGGCATGTTTTCTTTAGTACTCATCTCTGCTCTGTGTAAATCAGGACGGAGGAATAAGAACAGCAGCACCTTGGAGCTGGGTTCTGGTCATGGGGGAACAATTGTTCCTCTCAGTAATGGGGGAACAATTAATTAGCAGGTGAGGTGGTTCAGGTCTGCTGAGACCTATACAGAGGGTTGAGCCTGTTTTTGGGACCATCCAATGCATTTTTCCGTGTGTCTACCTGCTGGTGGGGAAAACCATGTTCTTTACAGAAGTATGGACTAGTAATTATCAATTTGGAAGCCATGGAGTGTCTGGAGGCTTTCTGACTGGGCTGATGTGCAAGCCTGTAATTGATGTAGTAAGTCTTTTGAATGAGGTAGTTTGGGAGATAAAAATAGAATTCTCCAGGAGTATTATGAGCAGCCAGAGTGGTGGTGACTTGTCCCAGGCTCGTTCCCATCAGAACAAAGTACTTCAGGTGTCACAGTTGCTTCTGAGTTACCACAGTGGCTTTGCAGCCAAGGGCAATGGCTTGCTACCTGGAAAGAAAGCTGGTTTACAGTTTGTCTGCATATTCCTGCCATGCAGTGCTTACATGGAGAGAAGGATGTGTGCCTCATAGCCAGTGTTACTAGAGGGAGGTTTTTAACACTGATGGGATGGCATGGTGTAACAGTGACTCACTGCAGGCTGTTTGAAAGGAAAGGAATGGCATTTAGTAGCACAATGTGCCCCATCTGTCACACCCTAGAGATGTATACACGTGTCTTCCTAATATTCTGCTTCAGCCCTAAGCTGCTGCAAAATACTTACCCAATTAGTTGTATTTTTCTTGGAATCACCTCTTCTGTGAATTGAGTATGGACTAAAATGAATGGAACAAAATTTCCTTCGAGCATCCCTGGGCCTGACTGTGGTTTGTTGCTCAATGCTTGCTCTCTGCTCCTGGTCTCTCATTATGCCCATGCATCATGGGGAAAGAAGGAAACAATGAACTTTGTGATCCTTGAAAGAATATGTAAAAGTTAACAGAGTCTAAGAAATGTCTGGAGGCAGAAAACACTTATCCACTTATATTCAAAAAGTGAAAGAACTAATAAAACGTACTTCAGCTTCTTCATTGCCTCTCCAAACAGCAAGGCAACAAATTTGGTTCCTGTGCCCTGCAAACCTGACAGAGGAGGTATTTTGGAGGCACGGGAAGATCCCCGAGCTGCCAGTGTCCAACATCGGTACTGCAGCCTCCCTAAATACTTGTGCCATGGATCTCACCTGGCCAAATGGGTGGTCCTGCCTCCCTCCCAGACAGTGCAGGACATGGGAAGTGAGGGAGGAGGCCTTCTGTTCTGGTACTGGGAGAGAGAAAACATGTTGTCTGTCAGTACTCATTGCCTGGAGATCCATTCAAGTGTATGGGATTAGTGGAGTTGTGCCCTGGGAAGGGACCTGAGGACACAGCAAAAAGTTTCTCCAGGGTTGGTGTTTCATGGAGTGGGACCATCTTTGACAATATAATGAACAGCCCAGTGGAACCTTGTAGAGATTTCCTCTAAATCCTATATTATCATGGGGCAGTGTCCTCACATGTTCCAGGGTTTGTCTTTTGGGAAGTTGGTATAGGGACAAAATGAGGAAGGGAGGAAAGGCTGGGTTCATGCAAACACCTTTTAATATGAGTATCTTGAGTTTCACTTCACTTTCCAGTGAACCTGAAAGTAGGACTGATCTGCAAAAGCTCCATATCACATGCACAAGGTTCACTCACAGCTCAGACTAGACCTGCTGAAGCTAAGAAAATCTGTTGACAGTCCTCTGCACAATTATGTTTAACTATTGGGATTTGCTATGACTATCTCACATAACATCCAGCTACCTTAAAGTCTGTGGAAATTTGAGATTGACTTTGGTAAAACAGAATTTTAGTGGTTTGTTTCATCACAGGCCTGTGATAAAGTGAAGGATGACTGACAGGATTCTGTAAACTGCCAGATTTCTGAGAGACAGACTGCATACTGCTCAATGAGCTTAATTTAATGAACTGAGGTATGCCATGTAATCTAACTGCCTATTATGTTGAGAGGCAGCAGATAATCTAATGATCCACAGGTGGCTATTTTGATTTTACTGCGTGAAGTTAAATACGTGCTTCACTCCACCAAGCTGAGCAGTGTTTCTCCCCATGCTAGAAGTGCTCAGAGCAGTGGATGTCACCTCACTGGTCGAAGAGAGACATTTAGTCTTTTGGCCTGACCATGCATGGTGTAGGGCAACCTGTCTTGAGCCATCGCATGAGCTGTGAGGCCCTTCCTGGAGGGAGCAGGACCTGGGATTTGCCTGATAGCCCCTTCCCACAAGGAGAAGCCAGGGTTGGCAGTGCTAGGGTGTTGGTAGGAGCCCTACCAGGCTCTCTGTCAGGATGGGGCAGCCTCAGGCTCTTCATTTCTGTGACCAAGAGCTCTCAGCTTTAGCAAAAAATGATGGTAAGAATGCCCAAGTTTCTTGCTGAAAGCCATGAAATATGATTTTTATTTTTTGTTAATAAGAGGTGGTAATTTTGTACCTTCATATGCGTGTATAGGTGCTCTGATCAGCTGGAGAAATGCACGTCATTTGTCATTTATATTTGTAGAATGCTTATGTATTTAAAACGTACCTATTCACAGCCTGTAATCAGGCTGTAATCACAGCCTGTAATCACAATCAATAAATTAATAGATTAGTTAATAAATTAATGTCAATGAAATATGACTTTTCTATTGATTGTATGTCTGTTTATTGATTTCGGTGCCTAGAAATGCCAGCCTTATCGTTGGGTTTATCTTCAAAGGAGTAAACTGAATTTCAATGGCATTTGTGCCTAGCATTTAAAAACACTACCCTTCCAAGTGTGCCCTGCTCCCATTTCTGGGATCACTAATATTGTTGATATACAACTGCTTCCAGTCTTAATTGTAAAGCTCACCTTTACTTTTAATTGCTTTTGTTTCTATTCAATCTAACTGTAAAATAATTTAATTTTTTTTGTTTAAAATTTCAGTCATGCTTACCATATGGTAAGCATCATTTATACATAAGAGCTACTTGCTGTTTTACCTTTGGAAACTGTCAGGGCCTTCACAGTAAGAGCTTCCTAACCATCTGCTCCCCTGTCTGACCTCGTGTTAATGTAGACATCTGCAGTTGTGACTCCAGGGTTATTAAACAGGGATGTCCAGTCGAATGCCCTTGTGCCAGGCTTTCCAAAAATCAGCACTGCAGAAAGTGATCACTTTTAGCCACAGCAAAAGCCTGTCAATTTGCAGCCATGGTGGGCAGGCACGTGCCCCCCACACCGTCCCACAGGTCCTGCTGCACACGCAGGCAGAACAAGGAGATTTGGCTGAGGGGACGCAGCCATCCCAATTAGCTGTGAGTTCAGATTGATGTCCTGTAATCCTTTAATGCTAGAGAGGCTCCAGCATTAGACCCTGTGCTAATCCATTTTTAGAATGTGTGGCATGCATAAAGAAGATTATGCCATTTTAAAATGAGCTAATTATGTGTAGGTAGTCAGAGTATCCCTCAAATTACAGAAGAAAGTGCTGTAGTTTGAAATCCTGCCCTCGATTAAGTCGGCAGCAAGACTCTCCCTGGCTTCAGCAATGCAGGATGGAAGTGCTCCAGCACACTTACCCTGTCACTTGGCTCGTGCTGGCTACCTCACAGCATACTGTGTTCTGGGGTTTGGGGTGTTTTGATTTAATTCTGGCTTTTTTCTATCAAAATTTTGTATGCAAATTTTTGTCACTGGGGAGGAAGAGGTGGCTCCTAGTAATCTCTGATGTTGCAGGAGCTGAAAACAATGGAGCTAATCACAAAATTTGAATGTCTAATGTTTCCAATGTCCTGAGACTTGACTCTTCATTTTGGTACTGTGTAAACTGCAGATGAAGACAGACTGAAAATTTGAAGAATGCTATACCATTATTAAAAAATGAGGGAAAAAAAACAAAGGAAAAGCTAATTTCATTGTGTGGTTAATGTGCTTTTAATGATTATTATTTTAAAAAGCAAATATTGCTTACTAGAGCTGCTGAATTTCTTTATATATATTTTTGGAGTTGTACTCAACCCTAATAGTGACAATTAGGCTTAATGCATTAGTGTTAATACTGGTCTGTTTTCCATAAAGCAGAATACTTTTAAACACATGCAGTAGTTTTGCTATTGAATACTAAAAATCTTGGTAAATGACTCAGGTAATATGTTGGTCTAAAACTGATTCTTATACACATTAGTCCTTTTAAATAACAGAGCAAGAAAACAGTTCTAAAATGTGTTAGTTTAATGGATTAAATACAGCAGTGAAGTGCTGAGATTTCTGATAAAAGCTCTCTGTTTTTAATGGCCCAGCAGCATGTAATAAATCTTGATGAGGTGGTAAGAGTTAGGGGGAAGAAACCGTGGGGTGGCAGGAACAGGTGCTTAAGGGTTGTGTCCCCAGGCTGTGCACAGCACATGGACAGGATGTAGCATCTGACCTCCGAAAAATAAGTTCGTATTATTTGGTGGTGGTAATGTAGAGGGTTTTGGGTTGAAAATGTGCATGCAGTCTCTGAAAAGAGATCAGCGAAGAAAATGATCAAAAATGCTTTTTCATTTTTCATTCTTGACCAACTTTCATCAATACTTTTATTATGAAGTATTTGGTTTTTCAGCTACCTCAGCGTATGGATTTTTTAGGAAAGTTGGTGGCGGTGTTTGTGCTTCTTAAGAGGATGTGGGTAGGAGGGGAGTGGCAGATGGGAAAGTCAGGAGAAGGTTAGGATATGCTTTTTAAAGGAAATGCAAATAGAAATGTAATTTTAAAACGAAAATGAAAGGAAAAAAGGGTTTCTGAAGGATCTGCTGGGTGAAATGAGATGGCTCTGCTCTCAAGACAAGGGGCTGGATGCAGCATTTTAGCTTCTGTCGTGGGTCCAGAGCCTTCCTTGCTGGAGAGGAAGGAGTTTGGAATTCTGGCTGGCAGAAGCAGGGATGTGAGCTGTTTGTGCTGTTCCCCAGCCCCGTGGAGCTCCTGCAGCCTGGCTGTGGCTTAAGCGGTTCGTTAGGGAGTGTAATTGACCTTGAAATGTGCTCTGAGTGCGGAGGACAGTCTCACACTTTGGGGGATCTTGGTTATTGCCAGTTGCTGCTTGTTCCTAAGCCTTAATTTAATTTCTTTCAAATTCCTTTTAAGAAATCCCTTAAACTCACGTGTATCAAGGAGGAATGGCAATTAAGGAGTTACAGAGGTGGGTGTTTGCCTGTGGGGAGGGGTGTACAAGGGAGCCTTGTGAACAGGGATATCCATGGGGCGTTGCCCCTGTAAGATGCCCTATGGACCCAGTCCTGTTGCTGCTATGGAACACTGGATCTTCATGGTCCTCCTTTCCTTTCAGTTCATATAAAAGACAGACTGGTAGTGGAGCTGTGTGTTAAGTTTGCTGTAGTTATTTTACTTAAGCATCTTTCTTATTGATTTGAACTTGAAATAGGTGTAGCCACTGTGTCTCACTGTTTGCAATAGGCAGTGAACAGAGTATGCTTCCGAGATGGCAGCATGCTCCTAAAAGTTTTGTGAGTTTGAAGATGAGATCAGTGCACAGTGTTCTTTTCCATGGTGAGGCAGATGTTAAAATGATCTGCATGTGATATAGTGGCCATATCCATTCAAGCCTTTGTTGCTTCTGCTGCACTTCAGATGAATGTGCTACAGGTGCACAGGGCTTTCAGGTGAATGCACTACAGTTCCTTTATTCCAGTCCCACTGTGAATTACACAGATTTTGCAGATCCCAATACCTGTGGGATGAGGAAAGATGGATTTGCCTAAAGCTGTGAGGTGGCTGTGTGCAGCATGGTACCGGTGGGTGGGGATGGGTGAGTGGAGTGCCTTGTTCCCTCCAGAAACTCCTTGGGTGCTTTGTCTCCATCTCCTTCCTTAGCCGCTGGGCTTTGTGTGGAGAAGTGAGCCCCAGAGTTGATCAAACTCTCTGTTCAAGTCTGTCTGAAATTACTTTGCACAAACTTTTAACTGCTTGTCTCCATTATTAACAGTCTCACTATTGTTCATGGTGCAATACTGCTGCATGTTTCAGGATGACATTTTCAAGTGGTTGTGTCTTTACATTTTGCTTTGAAAAAAACCTCTTTGTCTTCCCTCATAGACTTGTTTCTGGACTAGACCCTGCCATTTGTACTAAGGAGTCCTGCCAATTTGTGCATATTTGTTTCATTAAAATGATTTAATGCCATTTCAGGAGTGGAAGATGTGTGCTTTGTCTAGTTACTTCCAGAGTAAACTGCTTAGTATTACCTACCACTTTGTGATGTAACTGCTGACAATTTAGTTAAATTAACTGGTTTTCTGCCTGAGGTTCAGCTTCTCTTGTTGCAGCTACTCACCTTAGAACAAAAACCTACAAGAGAACTGGAGAGAGAGTTTTATAAGGGTGTTTAGTGACCAGACAAGGGGAAGTGGATTCAAACAGCGAGAGTAGGTTTAGGTTGGATATTAGGAAGAAATTCTTTGCTGAGGATTGTGAAGCACTGGAACAGGTTGCCCAGAGAAGCTGTGGATACCCCATCCTTGGAAATGTTGAAGGCCAGGTTGGACACAGCTTTGAGCAACCTGGTCCAGTGGAAGGTGTCCCTGCCCATGGCAGGCCTGATGGTCTTTAAGATCCCTTTCAACCCAAACTGTCCTGTGCTTCAGTGATTCTGTGTGGTGCTTGTTGCACAGTCAGAAAATTCAGTTATAGGGAAGCAAAGAGACTTGTTCATTGCCATATTGAGGAGGCATTTTATTCATAGTCTACCAAATCACAATTGGCTATGGTTAAGTTTAGGTAAGGAGTTCTGTAGATGCCTCTCCTGGGTCCATCCTGTGGTGGAAACCTTGATTTAATCTTACTGCAGAAGGTAGCAGTGGTATTTTGGGTGTGGCTGATCCTGGTTGGGTTTTGACCATGAGGCTGGAGAGACTCACACCTGGTCACCCTCCTGAGTGGTAAATGATCCTGTTCCCAGGGATCCGTGGAGTCTGCCTGAGTGTACCTTTGTGCACAGTTGCTCGTTTTTCATTAGGCAGTGATTTGATTAGATAAAAATAAAAGTTGCTTGAGCATTCACTTTTGCAGTGATGCATAACAAATTTATGCAGATTCGAATAGGAGTAATCTGCATGCAAAACATAAAATGTGATTACTAACCCGTATGCACCTGTACTGAAGTTTAATCGGGTACAAATACGAACAGGAAGAGAGAAACCTAACAAAATGCACAGCCTTGAATTTGGGTATGAATTAATGCAAAGAGATCCTTATAGTGTTAATGATGATTCAGGTGTTTCCGGAGTAAATTAAATCTTTCAGTAATTTAAGAACACTTATTCTTTAATTAACTTTGACAATATTAAAAAAAAATAAAAATGCTACTTTCTGCGGAGTTTTCACCATTTTCTTTCTTTAGCTATCTTATTTTAATGGCATTCAGTTCCAGGATCACCATGAAAATATAGATGAATGATTCTTATGATGTGTGAATCAGTTGACAATGAATGTAGTTTCCTTGACGTAAAGGAAACATTATCAGTACTAACAGTGTGCTGGGAGGTCTGGACTTAAAGTCAGGAGAGCTTTAAAGAACATGTTATTACTCATTTTCATAATAATTTTGGTGGTGTTCAGTGATTCATTCATCTAACCCTGCATCTTGTGTTCAAATTCAGTACTTCACTTGTCTGAAGGTTTTCATGGTCCAGGAAAGTTGGATGTCAGTGGAAGTGCATTTTAGCTGCTGTTTCTTGCTTCCAGGATGCTCTCAGAAGACTGTTAATGTTCCACAGTTAAGCAGAGGAGAGCAGATTCAGGTTGTAGAAGTGAATGAGTTACTAGAAGAAAAGATGAAAGTCAATTACCATCACATGTTTCTCATTATTAGGGCACATGTCTGTGGAGAGACTGCAGACCTTGTAGTACCTGTCTTCAAAAAAGAACCCATGTCTGTATGAACCTGCTTCTGTACTGAAGCAAGTGAGTGGAAAGATTGGTGCTGGTACCATTGCTGCGCTGAAAAGCTGGTAATGCTTGGTGAGGTTTTGTCACACACTGGAACATGTAAAGGGGACAGTGCTGGGACAGTAACCCTGCTGCCTGGCTGAGGAGGTGTGGGCACGCCAACAGCATGGCTTTTGCACGGCGGGGGACCCTGGTCATTAGAAACGCTTCCACGTAAAAGGTTTTCAGAATGGTGTTCTTGAGGACCAGGCTTGATTCACTGAGAACAATGCTGTGATGAGGATAGCTGTTCTCAGAGAACCTACCAAGTAAACATTGCATGTTGTGACCACCAGCAGTTGCAGCTGAGACCTGCTCTTAACCTTTGGGTTAAGAATGGCTCTTGCTAAGAGACTTCTGACACATTTTGATGGAAAGCAAATGCAAGTAGTGGGAATGCTTTGCATAAACTGAGCTGACATCAAATAATCAAAATCACTTAACACTGTGACACAAAGTGACAGCATCAGAGAATTTCAGAATTGAAGTTGACACTCCGTCCTGTGCATTAGTGGATACAAGACCAACCAGCACCATGGTGTGGGTTAGGCAGGATTTCCCCTGAGTGGCTGTGACACTGTGAGGCTGGCCCGTAACCCCAGTGTTGTTTTATACAGAGGAGTCGTTTTGTGTACAAATGAACAAGACCTTGGAAAGGTAAACTGCTTTAAAGGTGTCTTGAACAGAAGGCTCCACGTGGAGCGTTGTGTGGGAGAGCAGCTCGGGTTATTTGCCAGAACGACTGCTGTGCTTTTTGAAAGCTGTGTGTGATGTGACTGCAGCTTTGCTAGGCAAATCTACCCTTGCTTAATAAGAATATCCCCAAATGACTGTATGGGGAGCCTTAGGTTCGGAGTCCTCTTGAAGTTATGCATCCAAGACTTCTCCATTTATACGTATTTCCCAGAGGAAACAGTCTCTATGATTTCCTTTAAAGAGTTACCCAGGATGTATGCTACCCACAACAGCTGCTGCTTGCAAGAGTCTTCATTTAGTTACTGGTGCATTTGCCAGAAAATACAAAACTGAAAACGAAGTATCTGTAGTGGTGTGTTTACCTCAGCAGGAAGCTGCATTGGTGCCAGAGTGGAAGGAGACAGAATAGCACAGTTCTGTAACAAATAAAGTATTAGTCTTTAACATGCAAAAAGAGGTGCCATAGAAAGAAAGAATGGCCTAATCTGGCGATGCTTACAAGCACCTGTGAGTCTTGGGGCTGTATTCAGTTTCCAAGAAATATCTTTATGTTCTAGGCCCTGAAGAAAATAGACTGTGAGGGAACCACCTAATCCATTTATCTACTAGCAAGCAGTGCTGACTTTACCACTGCCGTGGTAAATTTTGGTTTTCAACTGTTTGATCAGGCAGATGGGAAAGGGTTTTATCCTACACTACCATCTGCAAGGCCTCACAGCTAATAGTGAGCTGAAGACAAGGAAAAAAGTTCCACAAGCCATGAAATACCTTATACCTGCTTATCAGCAAATGGGTAAATGACTTGAAAGCAGACAAATGAGAATTTGCAAGTGTTGTAGGTGAACAGGGTCTGTGAGAGGTCAGTGTTCAGAGAGTTTTCATGGTGTCTCAGGTTCCTCTGACAGCACTGGCCCTTTCACGAGGCATTTGCTAGTGTCAGAATGGTATTTTAAAGAGGTTAATGAGCCCTTGAGGAGGATGGAGGAGTTTTCTTAATAGAAAAGGGGGAGAAAATATACTGGGAAAAAAAAAAAAAAGGAAGAAGGCACTGAGGAAGGCTTTTCTTTTTTGTAGTTATTCTGTATTTAGGTGGACTCTGCTCTAGTATCTGCCAACAGTCTGTGAGCATAAATGCTTCAGGAGAAGGTGGTATTTCAAGACAAAATACTCTTATATTCCAGGCTCAAATGAGCTCATGTTGTATATATAGCAAGAGATAGCTTTGACTGTGTCACTGCCACTGGTTGGGTGATGTGGCATCATCCAGCATTGCCCTAGAACATGTTCAGGCCATGAAGGTGTGATGCGTGGGCATACAGTGAGTGCCTATTTAGAGCTTCACTTTACATTTGGGTATAGAAAAACTGAGTTTTCCATTTTGGTTTACCTCAGGTTTGGGATTGCAGAGTGGTGTGGGAGTACCCTGAGCATTTACAAAAGGGAATCCAATGAAGTGCTAGAAAGTCACCATAGAAACATTAATGTGTGGAGAGTATGACAGAATTGTTTCTGTAGGTACTTCCTGAAGGCTTTAAAGGATGATACTTTTCAGAAATAGTGGAGTGCAACCAGTTAACTGCAATGGGAAGTTTCGTAGTATTAGATATGTGTAGGTGTATGGAGGGGTAGAGATGCTTTTGGATCATGTCCTTTGCTGTAGTGGGCAAATATGTCACATACTCCCTTCACTTTTATCAAGATATGACAGCAGCTGGATCCAGGCTCCCAGTACTACTCCTCCCTCAGAACCAGTGGGCTCTGCTGACTGGAGACCTTCTCATACCCCAAAGGTATCCATGGTTACTTGGAACTGTGAAAATAGCTTTTTTGCCTCCCTGGTGCTTTCCCCCTGTTGTACTTTGTAGTCCATTATTTTGCTATCTTCATCTTGTAATATTGAATCTCAGTTTGCCTGGTCTCCTAGATTATCCTTCTTAGCACTTCTTTCAGTGTGAATTTCTCAGTCATGGGTGACTCATGTCAGTAGCCCTATCTCTGATGGAACTAGTCATCTTTCAGGAATTTGTTACTATTTCACAATGAACTATTTAAGATACCAATTCCATAAAAATTTTCTTTCTCTGATAAGCTGCTTCTTGTCTTGAACAATCATTCTATCCACCAGGCTCCCAGTTCTTTTCAGAATTAATGGCTTGACCCAGTTGCACAATCCATTTCTCATAATGTTTTTCTGAGTTTCTTGGATAGTCATTTATTTCCCATCTCATTGTATATCGAAATGACCTGTCCTATATTTTTCTAGTTATTTAACTCCTGTTGGGTAATGGGAGTTTGTAGAGTTTTGGCTTCAGAACCAAACAGCCACCTTCTAGTGTATTTTGTAAGTTCTCACAGGAACCATTTGGTAATGGCTTTTTTATTGTGCTGGGACTGGCACTACGTGATGCTGTGCAGTTAGAAATCTTCATCAGATGCCTTGGTTTTAAGCAATCTCTGAACAACGTTCTGAAATTTGCTTACACTGTTGTTTCTTATTTTTTTCCCCTTCCCCAAATATTGCTAAATTAACTGGGTTATAACTAAATCTTTTTTCTTTGTCTTAAAAAATGACTCACTGAGAATTTGCAGCTGTAATGTCATGTTCTCTTTTTGCTGTTACTTGCTGTAAGATTGTGTTTTTTCCTCACCAGCACTTTTCCAAACTGGAAATAGGTGGGTTTCTTTGTGCACTGCTAAATCAATTCAGTTCAAATGAATGGCAGTGGGCTCCCACTCTGCAGCCATCCTTGCTGTGAGTTTCGAAATGGCATGCATGGTTCTAATACAAATTTTGTCTATGCTGTTATTTTAGTGCTATTTTTTAATATAACATTTACAAAAACATTGGCAATCAAAGGACATGTTAGCATTTGTGCTAATTTCAGGAGATGATCACAGGACTATGTAATTAGAATTGATTAAACAAGGAGCTGAATGGAGAGAGGCTACTTATGAGATGGAAGAGCAGGACATTTTCACTGCTAGACAAGGAACACTTTACAGTATGTTAATGAATCAAGACAGCTGGAGAATTCATAAAGGGCAAATCAGAGATGATTGCTTCTGTTACAAGGCAATAGGTAGGTCACTGGGCATTATAAGATACTTAGAATGGTATCCTGTTGTACTGTGGGGAAAGTAAGCGACTTATGTAATGGAAATCCTGTTTCACAGCTCTAATAAGCTTGTTAATAACAATTCAGTGTGTTAGGGCATTTAGTAAGGATTTCAGATTTTGTAATGTAGAATGAGGAGAAAGGTTCAAGTGGAAAAGGAAGAAAGACTTTGCAGTGAACATTTTCTGTACAGCAAGTGTGTGCTAGCAGCACCCTTTGAGAGGCTTTCATGGACTGCAGTGTAAGGTTCAGTTGCACAGTGTGAAGACAGGGTGGCTCCACTTGTGTGGTCTCTGTGCCACCTGCCTGTCTGCCTTTAAAATGTATGTATGTTAGCCAGTTTGATGCTGGAAATTAGGCAGGCCCAGTTTCCTTTTGTCAGCGTGAAAGGCCATTGATGCACGAAGTGGCACGTGCTGAAGACTTTCTGAGCTCTCCTGTGACATCCCTTGTGCAAACAACTCGTAAAAACTTTCGAGCTTCCTTCCCTGTTTTGTAAACAGGGTGCTGTGGGTGGGAATTGATAGGTGCAGGCTGTGTTTCTCACCTCAGCATTCAACCACCTGCATGGAACTAAGCAGATTGATGCTACCAGCTCAAAAAGGGGCAGAAATTTAGGGTGTTGGAATCTAGGAACGAGTTCAGGGAGTTCTGTATTACCTTGCAGTGGAATTCATGGTATGTAGTGGTGTACTTAACTCATTCAGCAGCAGAAATGCCTGGGTGAGTTACTGTTTGGGTGAATCTGCTCTGGTGCAGTGGCCATATAAACTTGGAAGAACTTCTTGTTCATCACCCAAATAAGCAGAGTGCTTATCCTCCTGTGTCTTGACTGCCACAGTAACTCCTTGGAAGGGCCATTCAGCTCTGCCTTTCTCCTCAGACCCAAAATCCCAATGTCAGGGCCATTCCCAAAGTCTGTTTTCTCGCCATCAGAAGAACTTGTCCATGAGAATCAGTCTTGCTAAAATAGATTTTGCTTCTGGAACTGGTTGCTTGTATATTCTACACCAGTGTGAAAGTCTTAGTTTTTACTGCTTGGCATCGTCATGGAACACAACAGCATCTGAATGAATCCGTACAAAACCTGTCTGCATAAGTTGCTTTTATTTTGCTTCTTCACTCTAATTTTGATTCGTGTGTATAACTGCAGTTCTGTACATTTGATTGCTGGCTCAGCACTTCTGTGGTGGTTACAGGTTCTTTTACTCGTTGGTCTGTCTGGGCCAGGGTGTGACATATGTGAAACACGCGTCCTCTACTGACTGGAGAGCAGCCTTAAGCAAAATCCTGCATGTCTGAGCAGCTCCACAGCTGGAGAAGAGGGGAGACAGTGCAAGTTTTTTGTTCTAGACTTTGTGACTGATTCTTTTCTCCTGATTAACCCATCTCTTTGAGTCTCAACTCCAGTTTTGTATGTCTGAAACCCTTTTCTTGACTTGTCTACAGAAGGCAAGGGCTGTTATTTTTGGTAGAACCTGACTTCAGTGATGTAAAACAGAATATGTTTGTTCTTGCTTCCAGATCATCTGTTCATTTCTGAACTGTACAGTATGTTGATAGTGGTGAGCATGTACAAGCTTACTCCAGGTTGCCTGTGCCTTGTTGTGTTGTTCTGCTTTGCATCCAGTTAAAGGAGGAAGTCTCAGAACTGTGGAGGTTGTGCAGCTTTTGGTCCATTTCCCATTCCAACTAAGGTCTTTTCACTAGGAAGTCATGCTGGTAAATAGATATCAGCTGTCAGCTTCACTTTTTTCTTTTTTTAGTTCTTCTCTCCTTATTTTTTATTCT
The DNA here is from genome assembly GCA_013400415.1 of Scytalopus superciliaris. Classification (NCBI taxonomy): domain Eukaryota; kingdom Metazoa; phylum Chordata; class Aves; order Passeriformes; family Rhinocryptidae; genus Scytalopus; species Scytalopus superciliaris. Next base: position 1,887,941 of record VXBX01004249.1, on the reverse strand, counting down.
CTCCTTCTTGAAGGACTGTGATGACACTAGGACAGGCTGTTCCCTAATTGCAGTAGAAGCCTGGATGGAGATATACATTAAAGCATGAAAAAACAGGAATCTGCTAGATAAACATTTAATTTTTGCCTGCCTACTTCAGTTTTAAGTCCCAGAGGACCAACTTCCTATTATCACTGAACCTCATTATAGTTTTATCTCTGGTCGTATAATAAAATCAAAAGCATTAAGCAACTGAAGCTGTTCTAGGCTATTTAGGATCGATTCAGATAACCACTAATTGCAGATGCTATGGAAGTTGAAGGTCTTTAGCTGTGTGTGGTGGTCAAATATCCTCTGAGATACTGCGTGAAGCAAAGTTAATAGCAACTAGGGTTATTTAATATCCTAAATAAGGATACAGAGGAGGAAGTGGAAAACAATCTGGCAATGTCTGCTGTAGCTGCTGGCCTGGTTTTGTTACAAATTAACTGTATAAGAGTGAAGGGAAAAAAGGGTTGAAAATGGTTATGATTTGAAAAGTGAATTTAGATTTGCTTGTATATGTGACTATTTTCATATTTTCTGTGGAACTAGTTCACGTGGTTTCAATTATTAATTTAAATCCCATATTATTATTTTCAGTTTCCGGAGTGCATGATTTATGTATCTAAGAATATTAATGCCAAATGCACAAATTGAAGTTCACTGCACGTAGACTAAATTGGCTGTATGCATTACTTAAGTTAAATAAATTACATATGTAAAAAAAATGACTCTAATAGTTACAATTTGCAATTCGAATGACCTATAAACCAAGAATTATTTACCAACAAAACATTTGAATAATATTGAGTAACAAATACATTAGAGAATTTCATGAGTTCATCACAATTAATGAATAAAGAAAAAATTACTCATCAGATATTATGCAACTGTTTGTTCAGTGGAAAGTCAAATCCACTACAGGTTATTTGGAAAGTCAGTCTGAATATAAAAGATACAGAAATGGGAAGGTGTGATGAAACTGGTAAGGGGCAGTCACAGAAGCAGGGGCGCTGTCCCACATACCTTAATGACTGTTGGATACTCTTGAGCAAAGCACATATGAGGAACTCATGGTCACTTTTGTAACAGTCCACCAGTGGTGTTGCATATAACACTGTTTTAAGAAGGTTGGCTTTCTGCAATTATGCATCTTCTTCCTGTGAAGAAAGAGAAAAATGTAAGACCATGATGATGCTACAATCATGAAAGGTCATAACAGTGTAGTTAAAGTCCTGACTCCTCTTTGGCTCCAGAATTAAAACACAATCCAGACTGAATCTTGTCTTGATGGTGCTCCCCTCTTCTCTACAAACATGATCATGTTCTTCCTATCTTTTCTCTGCCCAAGTGCTGGGGCGTCTGGTACTGCTTTGCTCACTGGTGGTGATATGGGTCTTCTGGGAGGGGGAAACTTCTAGGTTGAAGTTTTTTAAAAGAAGTTGGTAGCTAAGGGGCTTGGTCTCACTTTTTTCTCTTTTGAGATATTTCAAGTCCAGATGCTGCAGTCAAAGTGAAATATTGGAATGCCTGGGCAAATGGATAGGTTTGGCTTCATGAAGTTCTTCCCTCATTGTTTGCACTAATCATTTTGAAAACAAAATAGTACCCTAAAACCTGTGGGCTGTTGAGCTTTTAGTCTGGTGAAAAAAATTGTACAACAAACAAAACCAAACAAGCACAGGCTGTCCCTCCCCAATCAACCCAAGCTACTTTGTTTTCAAATACCAGCTTCCAAATGCCAGCAATCCATCAATTTCTAACCCCAATTCTGGCCTTCTCCAAGATGAAACACTGTGTTTTATAAACCTTCCTAGCAGTTCATGTGTATAGTAATAACACTAATAAAAGGTTTAGAGATTTATTTTAATGTATAAACAAAGCAGCTCTATAGCAAAAGATTCAACTGTGGGACATGTGAAAACAGATACTTTAAGAGATTAAGTGCTTGGAAGAATTAACAACAGATTGTATGGAGATCTTGAAAGGTCACACTGGTAATGACTGTATTAAGGGGAAAAAGGGCATGTTAGCGAGGAATAGGCAAGTATGGATGTTAAATCTTGGATGGTAAATTATTTCTTCTTAACCTGGTAGAGAAATCTCTGTGCATTATTGAAAATACAATGTTCCTTATCTCCTTCCATCAGTCCTCATTCATTTCTGGGAAAATGTAAAAGTCAAGGTTAGTTCCAGTTGACTTGAAGGGTGGGACCTTCAGTGTTTCTTTCTTACTTTTTGCATGTTCATCCTGAATTTTTTGCATTCACAGTGGGAGACAGACAAGTATTCTAGCATGTTACCTGTGAATTTTTTTTTAAAGTCCATGTATGTTTATTTCTTTTCCTACCCAGGGAAATTAAAAAAGGGGGATTCTGAGCTGTTGCAGTCCTGCATTTTGGGTAGTGCTTCAGGATTGCATAGAGCAGCCTGGTCCAGGAACAAAAGAGACCAGAGTTGCTTTTCCCCCCCCCTCTCCTCTATACTCGTAACATTCTATATTCCACACCTGCCACAGCCTCTGCAAAAAGCACTGTGGCAGCTCTAAAACTCAATTTGGTTGTTGGAATAATATTTGGATATATTACTGAGTTCTGAACTCAGTGAAGATCAGAGATGTGCATAGGGAGAGAACTAGCTGAAATATGTAGTGCAATACATTATGGGCAGCATTTTTATTTTCCATTTATTTCCATTATTTCAGCCAAGTAACACTGCTGTGAGGTGAATGGGTTAAATGCGTGTTTTTAAAGTTGTCTTTTGAACTACAGTTTTGCTGACTCTGCAAATCGGGCATTTCTAAATGCTATTGCAGTCCTCTTATAGTGAGGAGAATTGTATTTCTGTCCTGTGAAGTACCACATGCCTGGCTCTGTTTGTTATCTTTCACTGCCATGAAAGTGCATTTGAATAACAGAATCTGCAAATACAGTTTAGGAAGAAGAGAACAAAATATGAATATGAACAGTTCTGAAAAAGCCCTTGTAGAATAAATAAGCACTATTGGTCTTACTGTAAGGAAACCAGGAGCCTGATATTATGTGATGTTGAGCACCCTGTACATTGGTGGCAGTCAGCTCCTCTGAATTTTAAGTCATGAAGTGACTTGCCAGTGAGCAGCTGGGCTGTGATGGGACTGCCAAAGGACCTTGTTCCCCCTATTACATTCCAACTGTGCTACCCTGACAGTAATGGTTGTGAAGTGAAGATTAGGCAGGCTCAGCATTTAAATTTGAAATTAATTTTATTTGTTACATTTAATTAACTATTATAATCTATAAAATGTGCTGTGTAAAACACACAAAATGAAAACAAATGACCATCTGTGGCAATTCAGCATCTCTTCTGTGATTAAAAAAAACTGAAAGAGGCAGATTTATCTTGAAAAATTACCCTCAAGGTAAAAGGTAATCCTCCAAATCTGGCTGCCAGATAGGAAAGTGTAATCCCCTTCACATTTTTGTCCTACCCAGGGCTCTTTCTCTAACGTGGGGCTGCTTTTACTCTTCTTGAGAGAAACTTATTGATTTTGATGAACTTCTTGTTTTAGGATGCAAATAAAAATGCTTATGCTGAGAAATGCTACCTGGTCACAAATGTGGTCTTTGTCAGAGCCTGCCAGACTCAATGGAGAAGCCTCTCTGGTGTTTTTATTTTGCTTAGAGCATATTCTAGCAAGTGTTCACAATATGGGTGTATCTGAGCTAACAGAGGGCAGCAGACACCTGCTTGGGGTGACTCTTGTTCCAGGTAGTTGTAGCACTGCTAGGAATCCAGAAGGTGCTCATTGGAGAGAAAGCTATTGCTTTGTTATTTCTGATAATAAAACAGATGATGGATTCCATTCCAGAAGAAAAAGATCTATCTCATGTTGTGCTTGTCGTGCTAATTTTATAGCAAGTGTTTTCGTTTATGTAAAAAGAGCTTTAGGTACTGCAGGTTTTAGAACAGTCTCCAGCCAGATACTGAACTGCTCACCTCCAGGAAAGCAAGAGAGAAAAGTCTGGACTCTACAAGAGGTTGGTGGCTTGGGGGTAAAACATCAAGACCAGGTATCACTCCTGGCAAGGGTGCAAGGAATTGTGCTGAAGATGAGCCAGTATGTCCTGCCTAGGTGAGCTCTGGACCTGTTCTATCAGGAAACCTCCTTGTGTGGGAGGGTCAGTCACTTCCAGCCAGGCTCAGGACATGAGTGGCTTATCTGATGTATAACCCCTTGAAATGAGGCAGTGGCCTGCTTCTCATGTTTTCATATGTTTTGGAGATGTTTTAATCTTTTAAGTCCTGCATCAGATTTAAGGGTAAAGATAAGGGGTGATTGGGTCTGTTGGTTTCTATAAAATACAATTTTGCTTCATCCAGTCAGCTAATCTAAGTTGTTTGAGACTGCTAAGTCTTCACGTGGTTGGAAAGAGCAGGTAGCTTTAATCTCTGAAAGAACCAAACCCAACTTGACGTGGAAGTTACAGAATTCATTGCACTGTCCAAAAGTGGCACAGTAGTAGTGGAAAAATTGCTTTGCGTGCTGATGCTTTCTAAGCACATCTGCTCTGCAAGTGTCCCTCTGTGATGACAGATTTGAAAAAAAAAGAAAGTGCTTTGCCTTTGGAGAATTTTGTAAGCGGGTGGAATATGTTGAGATCTGCCCCCTGTGAACAAAGCGTAGCAGTGCTGGCACCTTGACTGGGCTGTCACATCCATTAGGCAGTGTGTAAACAGAGCAGTACGGGAGTCTCTGGAAAGTTTAGCTGGAGAAAAACATTAACATTAATGTCAGCAGGACCAAATGTGCCCACCTATTAACTTGCCTGAACTCAGAGCTGCTTGTGCTGCAGCTGAATTTAGCTGCAAGCCCATGTGCACGTTGTTGTCTGCAGGAGTAGAATGTCCCTCGCTTGGCTCTTCACAGCCTTCCTTCCAGCAGTGCTTGTGATGTGTGCCTGAGGGGTCCTTATCTTGTCAGGCCAGGGCAACTTTGCATACCTTTCCTTCCTCCTTTGGGTATGTTTTCTGAAACTGGTTGCTGATTGGATGGAGACAACTTCTGTTGTGCTTGGTTCTTTTATGAGTATTTCTAGATTTTCCTTCCTTTGCTACTTCTCACATAGATTTTTCTTTCGTATTTTTTCATCAAGATCTTGTGTTCCTTTAGTATTGAAAAAATACATGTGGACTTTCAAGTCTTTGGAATAAACTAAAGCAAGTGGACTGCCATGCTTCTCATGAAACACGATTGGTCTAAAAACCAGCTGAACACTTCATTTTCCTCATCAAAATTGACTATATTTCTGGACCTAAAGAGGCTGTACTGTTTTAAGCTCCTACTTGTAATGGATCCAGCTTCTGCCTGCTTTGCTCACACTGTATTCAGACCAATTATTTCTCATTTTCTTTTAGGAGGGCTATTAAAATACTGCTCTGAGAATATTCTTAATCTTATTAGAGATACCCTCTTGTTTTCCCTTCTACTGTGGAGAGGCATTCCCTGTGCTTCTCTTTAGTTGTGCTGGGTTTTGCAGGTTTGCTGGACTGAGGTGTGAAGACAAGGCAGTGCTGGGCAAGGCAGAAGGGTGCTCAGGCAGGGGCAGCCCCAGCAGCTGCTCCTCTGCTGCCCCTTCCTCAGTGCCAGAGCCCTGGAGAGCTGAGCTGGAGTCTGTGGGATGGGACAAGGCATCTGTGTGGTGGAGGAAATGGCTTGGTCCCAGCACCAGCTGTTGTTGACTCTCTCTGCTATCCCATCCCTGGTAGCAGGAACAGCAAGTATGACTTCTCATGTGTCTCCCACCAGCTGGAACAACCCAGGCTTGATCCATGGGCAGCAAAATTCAATTTTGCCTGCACGACTGGAGACCTTGAGCAGGGCCGATGTGGCAGCTGCTGCCCTCCCTGTCCTGGCATGAGCTGGAGAAGGAGGTGCTCTACAAGTGCTGCTTAATTGCTATATCTTGTGAAGCACAACCACATTCAAAAGGGCCTTCACTAGAATGTATGTAGGACTGCAATCACTTGTCCTCACTTTCTTGCAAAAGTATGCTGTTCCTCCAGTTTAATTTTTCCAGATACTTTCAGAAGAGGAATTGGGCTGAATACCAGGTGTCCAAATGGAAATCAAAGTGCTGTCAGCTATTGAAGCATGTGAAAAAGTTCGTTCTCTCTTCTGGCTCCACTTTAATGGGGTTGCTCTGGGTGCCTTTGCTCTGGGAAAGTGCACATTCAGGCTGTGACTCAGAGTCCTTGAATGGGTTTGTGGTCACGGAGATGGGGAGCAGCTCAGGAAGAGACAACTTTCTTTTTCCTGTTGTGTATTTCTTAGAAAAACATAACAAAACAACAACAACAAATTTCCTGTCCTCAGCTGCAGCCTATGATGAACTCTGGTTGAAATGCCAGCTGTATTCACTTGTGTTTTCCCTCCTGTGCCGTCTCTTCAAGGAAACTTTTTTCAGCTGCTGATTGCACAAAGACAACAGACATAAACTGATGTGCTGCCGGAGCTGCTGCCTTTTGCTGGTGGGTATTTTGGTGCTGCAGCCTGTTGAGTGTATGTGATAATTGGTTTCCCTTTTGGTCTTTGAGGACAGAAGATGCAATTAGCATGTCCGGCATATTTTCTTTCATACATTCTCAAAATTGCAATTCTTTTAGGAACACTGAGCAGAGTCATTAAATTGGGAATCAGTTCTTACATTGTAAAATACCTTTGCTTTCTGAGCATCAGAAGAAGTTGCTTGTTCTAGTGGCTGTTCTTTTTGTGTATTTGTATTCAGCTGCAGTGTCAGAAGTGCAAGTACAAAATCCTATTGAAGTACACCAAAAAACATTAAAAGTACCTCTGCAAAGCTCTTGAGACTTGGAACTTACACCAAAGGACAGGTGTCAGCCCTCAATTTGTCTTTCAGGAAAGGCTTAAGAAGCTTGTAGGTGGATGATGAGGAATATTTACATGTTAAACTTTAGGTAAGGTTTCATGGTGTACTGAAAACAACTTGTGTTGCACTTCAAAGTTTACCAACATCTGATTTCTAGCACCTTGCCACTTCTGAATAACAACACAGCCAGCCCACGCTGCAATCTGGCTACCTGGATGAAGGCTGCATCTGAGGAGAAAAGAACAAAATGTGAGGGACATACGGTTTCAGGTTCACATATGTTTGTGTATGCAGGTCTACATGACTAAACTGAGACAGTTTTACTTACAAGAGACTATTGGAGATCTTCATGGGATGCTGGAGAGCAGCTGGTAGTACTAAAGGCTGTGTGTCCTTTTCCCACACATCTCACATTAATTGTGTTGTCTGCTGGCTCATGCTCGTATATGGATGTACCATGCATTCCTTGCTGACACACACACACAAAAAAAAAAGGTGTATTTATTTTAGTTCCAAAGAGAAATGGTAGCACATTGAAATGTCAAGATTTTACAGGCTAACAAATATGTCCACTGATGAGAACTTACTGGGATTGTTCCAGTCTTGGAACAACTACCCAGAAAAGGGGAATGGATAGGGCAGGAAAAAAGGTGTGATTCCTGTGACTTTGCTCATCCATGAATGCTGCAGAGGAAGTATTTGACTAAATGCCAACTTCTGCAAGGAAAGAGAAATATCTTAATTTTGCTCAGTGCAATTCCTTTGCAGAAAAGTAACTTAAATGGGTAAATAATCTTTGGGCAGAATTTGCCTTGTGTAAACAATACAAATAAAAATCAGTTAACTGATTTACATTTCTATGTCACTGGTTTCCTATTTCAGTTTAAATGAAAAAAATGAAAGAGGCTAGATGTGACAACAGTGGTTCTGAACAGAGCTGGGAAGACACCCCCAAACCTTGCTCTTTCAGGCCTTGGTCACTTCAGTAACTTGCCTTTAAAATGCCACTGTTTTCAACAGTTTTTCAGTTTTACATGTTATTGTCCTTATTATAGACAGAAACTGTTCTCGGAGAGATAACTGTGTGGAAACTGTCAAATGCTGACATTTCATGGCAACCATGAGAGCTGGAGATCTGTTTTGGAGGGGTTTCCAAAAATACTTTTTATGTGTTTTTAGAATTTTTAGAAAGTAAGTGTAAGGTGTGTTCTGCTATATGTTTAAAAAATCTTATCTGCCACTAAGTTTAATATTTCATTGGAAACTACATATTCCACAATAAAATAGGAAAGTGGAAATAAAATATGACATTAGGCTGGTTTTGTAGGGTTATTACTAGCAAGACAAATTTGGAACAAACCCTGTTAGGATTTCTACTCCTGTGTGTAGAGCCCTAAGCCTGGCATATAGTCATTAATTTACCAATTTTGAAGGGATTTTTATCTAATAAAAAAAGAGATGAGTAAGAGCCTGCACATCATTGCAGGCACAAAGATGCAGTTTTCAAGATGTTATCTCAAGCCCATTTGATGCAGCCTTGGTGCTCTGTAGAGAGGAACAAGCACACAGAGCTCAGCTCACAGAGCATCCCAGTGAGCCTGCCCTGCTGTGCCGCTCATTGTGCTGGAGAGAGGGGTGGGTTGAGAGCTCACTCTGGCAGTGTTGGCTGGAAGGTTTGTGTGCACAACTATTGGCTAGGCTAACGAGAACCTGTGCGTGGAGTATCAGATGTGTTACTGAGAAGGAGGGGAAGGAATGAGGGATGAAGGAGGGTGGGGATGGGGGGAGCCTTTGCCTGCTACTTAGCATGACAGACAGACAGAAGTCATTTATAGCTGGAGGTGGTTCATCCCTGAGTGCACATGAGGGCCAAAATCTGCCAGCAGTTAGCTAAGCTGGGACTGAACAGGCTCAGGGAACTCTGCCTTGCCTCCAAGGGATGCCAGAGTTGCCAGGAGGGCTTTGCATTGCACAGGTCTCAGTGAGCTGATTCAGTGCAAATCCCAGGGAACTGATGTGTTTCGACCCAGGAGGAGGGTGATGGTGAAGATCTGTACAGGCTGTCTGTTTGGACACTGGTGTTTCTGCTTGCTGTTTCTATTTTCAGTTTGGCTTGGAAACAGGGTTTTAAGCAAGGCAGGCACTGAGCATCAAACTGTGTTACGGAGGTGTGTGGTGGTAGGCGCACAAGAGTCTGGGATTGCCTTGAGCCAAGAGGGGAGAGGATGGATCCCATCAAGTGGCAAAGCCAAGGTACCTGTCAGAGAACAAGGAGTATTGTGGCTGGGAGAATCTTTCTCTCTCCTGAAAGCTGTTGAGATGATCAAGAAGGAGAAAACTGAGAGGGGGGGGTGTGGGGTGGTGTGAGGAGAATATAATCCAATTTCCTCTGTTTAGTGAGAGAAATGTTATTAAATGCAGGAGATGGGTAAGGTAGGACAAACTGTGTCTGAAGAGTGGCTGGGGTGGCTGTTGTGCCCTGGATTTTATGACTGATCTCAGTCTAGCATAGGTTAGAAATGTGGGAAGAGTCTCACCCTGCTGGGCATCCTGCCAGTCATGTCTGTCAGCTGGGCCATGGTCAGGCTACTCTGGGGTTGAAGCTGCAGCACACTCATTTTTCACCTGTGAGGAAGCGCATGCATGTCCCTGCTGGGCCACTTGTAAGAGTAGGTAACTTTTGCCTTGTGTATTTTGTCACCTTCTGGGGGCAGTGGCGCTGTCTGATAACTGTGTGTGCAGGACTTTGGTGTTTGATGGCTACATTCAAGTGGTGGGGCTTTTGAATAATCTGTTCTTGTCTTGAAGGGTTGATTAACTATGGGTCATGCACAGAAGGGAAATTACCTTCTGCCATTTGTAGTGTCAGTGTTACTGCTCTGAGCTGTGCTTCATCTCCTTGCAAAGTGGTTGTCTTGGTAACTTCTTCACATATCTCAACTACAAAAGGTGGTTTAACCTTCCGTTTAGTTGGCAGAGGGTCAGAGTTATAGCTGAAGGGCTGGAGAAGGAAGGGTGGCTTGGGGAAACCAGCTTTGGGATGAAAAGAAGGTTGGTGACTGTCTGCTGGTGCTAATCTAGAAAGTGCTCCAGTGGTACAGTATGGGTTAAGAGTGAGAGGTAGAGAAAGGCGTCTTGAAATCTTCCTTGAAAATTTGTCAGCTCTTAGAATGGTGGGATTAGTATACCAGTTCTTTCCTAATAGAAAAGAATTGGGATTATTGAGCTTTCATCAAGATTATGGCGTTGTTCAGACTTCCCCCCTCCTCTTTTTTTGTGCATATAATAATAATCTATAATAATCTAGCTGTGTGGGCTAGAATAGCTCTGAAATGCAGCCAACTGGCAGGCTGCAAACTAACTTAAAGCAATAATTTTATAAAGCTGAAATAGTAGAAGTCCTGCAAAAAAGCAGTGTTTTGAATGCACATCTTGAGATCTGTGGAGTGTGTGTGTGCATGTGTTCATGCCCGTGGTGGGGGAGGTATTTGTCAGAGCACACCTGCCTGTCTTCTAAATTAGCTAAGTGAGGGTTTGGTTTCCAGTGAGCTCTCTCTGTCCACCCATCAGGCTGCCAATTGCTACCTCCACAAATCTGTCAGTCCCCGCCGTCGCTGGCAGTTCTGTGCCTCAGCCAGCACTGGCTTTTGTGGCTCTTCAGCTGGTTGGTACCAAGGTGTGCCAGCCACAGTGCCCTGTCAGCAGGTCTTGGCCTTACCAGTGGAGTGTGTGAGTCAGTGTCTGCCTCAGGACCAGCCTTGTGCAGGTGGCCAGTTGGCCAGGCAGGCCCCAGTGCTCCAGTCCTCCCTGGCAGATCCCTTCCTGTCACCGAGACCCTCAACATTTTTCCCTGCCACTTCAAACATTGTTTGAAAACTTCTTACCCGCTTTATGCTTGAGATGCATCTGAAGATCCTGCCACTTACATATATTCCATAAATTTTCTTGTTCTGACAAGAGCATGGCCTTTCAAGACGGAGATAATTCCTGCCTTTATTGCAAAGCATCTTTTTTCTTTCTTTTTTTCCAGTGTTTCTGAAGTTTTCTATTTGTACTAATGACTTGACATCCAAGCAGGTCAATACCTTGCTGATTTGTTCTGGTATGTGTATTCAGCAGGAGCCAGCTTTCTCTAGCAAGGAGGTGTGGGGGGGATGAAATCCTATGCCTCTTCAGAGGAGTCTTGGCAGGTGTAATCACAGGATTTGTGATTCATGTCCAATATCTGTGAGAAGAGCTGACATCTTAGGGCAACTTGCAGATATTAAGGGGCTAAGTAAAACCTGCTTTTGATGTTTGTGGATTTCTCTCTGCTAGATCAAAAGTGAAGTTGTTAATTCAGCTGATCAAACCTCCAGTCCCTTTTTACACTAGAGTTACTAGGTTAAATGCTCTCTTAATCAGCTTAAATTTCTACCCTTTCCTTCTGCTAGGCACCAGAAAAGTTAGATCTGTAACATTAGTTTGTTTTGATGAACCTGCAGCTAATGCTAAAGGAGCTATAAAAATTGATGTAGTAATTACCTGTAATCCTGTCATACTGAATGATGAAACCTGGCTGTAGTTTTTTGTATGTAGAGGGTTTTTCAGGTTTGGGACTACTGTGCTCTGAAATTGTAGCCTCTTCCTGTACTGGCATGTTCCATTTTCTGGCTGGTTTCTTCTGTTGATATTCTCAGTGTGTCCATGCTGTGGCTATCCTTTGGCTGAATTTGGAAGGAGCTGCAGGACTGTGTTACCACACTTTGTGCTAGAGTTACTCTGTTCATCTGTTTTTCTGACTTGTCTGAGCTTAGAAATTTTCAGTACCATAAGGAGATAACTGAGGGAAGGGTTTTGGAGTCCATCTGCATTGCTGAAATTCAAATCTCCATGGGGCTCAGCTCTTAGCAATGTAAAACTTGTCTAAACAGTAATAGGAGTCCTGTCTGCTCTGAAGATTGCAGGATCTGCCCCTAAAACATCTGGGGTATTCAGCTGTAGTGATAGCACAGGGTTGTAGAGGAAGGGAAAACTTTTGACATGGAAATCACAGCAGCTGCTCAAATGGAGTGGTGTGTTACTTCTTTTAGGGGGGAGGGGTTCAGCTCTGGGGAAAGGCCAGCTCATTTGGCAGAGGAATGATGAGGTGCAGGAGCAGTGACTCCATAGTGCAGGAGACTGTGTTTTGGTGGATAGTATGAGGGTTAACAGTGCTAAAGGAGAGGGCATGTACAGAACGGTCTTGAAGGCTTTTCTGGAGAGATACGGTGTAAAGCCCCAAATCCTGCAGGCTTACTGAGGCAAAAGAAAAACCTTGGAAAATGTAGGATTCAGGCAGTTCTTGCATCTTGTCTGGCAGGATAGCAGTGTGAGGCAGTTCAGGGATGCAGGGCAGTGCAAACCTCTCTGTATGGGGACTGTGTGGTCTTCCCAGGCATGCCAGAGCCAGGAGCCTTTCCCTACAGGCACCAGAGCCACTGCCCAGGTGATGGGCTTGTGTATCAGAGCAGGGCCCAGCACTGGCTGAGGGTGTTCATTACACATTAGAATTTTAAAACAAATTGCTTATAGCATACTTTTAAAAAAGAAGCAAATATTACACACCACTGCCTATTTAATGTAAAGATTAAGGTAGTCTGTTATATGACCAGTTTTTATGTTGGTTTAAACTTTTTAAAAAACTCTTATGCTGTCAGATGATGCATTATCCATACCTAGATGCCTGTTGTTCCCTGTGCAGGTTATCTCCACTATGACAGCTCTGTATCTTCAATGTCAGATACACTATTCTTGAGTCAGAGTAGATTTACAGATTCTATTACACTTCTATTGAACAGCTCTTAATCTGGGCAGGGGAAAACATGCTGCAACCAGCACGTTTTATCCCTTGCCTTTGGTGTTAGAGCCCTTTCTGGCAAGGTTGGACATTGTGTTACAAATAGTCCACCACCAGCTCTGTCTTGAGCTTTAAAAAACCCAATAACTCTATAAATGCTGGAGGTAGTGGTTTCTGTTATTCCTAAGCGTACCGGAGTCTGAATGAAAACTAACACTGGCATTAACTAAAGGCCTTTGTCTGTGTAACCTGACTGTAGTACACAGGTCACCTAATTTTGCTTTCTGCCCTTGTGCCATAATCCTGTATTACAACCTTCATGTAAAACAAGAGAGTTGTGAGTCTGAATTTAGAAGCTGTCTTCTGTCCCTTGTTGTTTTGGCAGCTTTGTTTTTGACATCACTGTTTCTTTAGTAATTGAAGATTATATGCGTGAAGAAGTGTTACTGCTCTGTGCATGAAAAATGACATTTGTTGTGCTTGTATGATTTCGCAGACAGAGTTACTGCATTATTTAGCCTCTTCTGAGCAGCATAACACAGGATGGTGCCCTTGACCTGTAAGAAATAGCAATGGCATTGCTCTGTGTATGTAGCACCTTGTTGTAATTAGCAGTGTTTCTTTACTCTTTTAGTTGTAAGCAGTATGGTATGAATTGCATTAAGTATGTAGGAGCATAGCACATACTCTAGTAATGTTATGAATGTGAACAGTCCCTGGTGGGTTCCCCCCCGCCCCGCATTGCTTAGCTTTCTCCCACCAGCTGCTTTGACCTTGTATCTACCTTGAGATTCATGCTCCTCACTACCTTTTTCTCCAATTTATTCCTGCTGTTAGTGCTTTGAATGCCATTGGCTCACCACTGTGGTATTCCTATAGCTCAGCAGTTTCACCTTGTTCCAGCTGCTGAAGTCTATCTCTCATCTTTCTCTGCTTTTTGTTCATTAAAGACAAAGAAAGGAAGAAGGTGAGTTTGAATCCATCACTGGGAAGTATACAATTTTATTTGATTCTGTCTGAGGAAGGCTCTTCCTTATGTGCCAATGTAGGTCATGAAAATGAATAATCAGCTTACACATGTATCCGCACGCTGCCAGGAAGTAATCCTCCTTAGCATCACTTTATGGGGTTTGGAGTCTTTCTGAACCTTCTAATCCCTGGTGATATTTAAATAACACATTGTGATCTCTGTTTGGCTTAGTTCATGTAGAAAAGATGGATTATACAGATGTATCAGCATGGAAATATGCATGTGCCTGGAGACATACATGCACACACAAAATGTATATATTCAACATGCAATATAATTTCCATTTGCAAACTATGGGACATACTGGGGCAGCTTTCTAGACAGGTGCTCTGGGATGGCTGTGTATCTGAGAAAGCAGAGATACTACAGTGGTGATTTGCTGTGCTATTTTTAGATGGAAATTTTGTTTTAAAAGTAGAAGAACTGCTGTGATTGTCCCATTTCTTCACATAAAGCTCAGAACACATTTGCTACTTCAACACTCTGGATGAGACAGGTGTGTTGTTTTTTTACCCCAGTTAGCTGGGTTGTTAGCCAAAGGGGGTCTGCCTTGCAGATTTATGATTTGAAAATAGCTGTGAAGAGCTGCTTGGTGAGTCATGTGCAGAAGGCAACAGAAAATGTCTCAATCTACAGCATCCAGCACCTACACAAACCTACTGCTGCCTCCCACGTGCAGAAACCTTTCCTGCAAAGCATTGAACTCCAGGGAGGTCTAGAAGTCCTGAACACACCACTGGTCAGGCCTTTCTCTAGGAGAGTAGCTATTTGTGACACTTCCCCAGAGTCAGAGGGAGTGTTGTTGGCCAGAGTTCCTCCCTTGGTTGCCATCTTCAGTGGTGGAACTGTGAATACAAATGTTTCTCCTCCAGCTCCTCTGTGTTTGGAGCAACCATCTGTGTTTCCTCCATCAGCTGTGGATTGATATAGGACATACCACTCTGTACCTTTGGCTAAATACTTTCTGAGGAATTTACCCAACACATGTTCCAAGCATGAGTCCAAAGTGTAGCAGTTACTGTTCTGATTTAAGCTGTAGTCCTGTCCTGGCTTTCTGCAGTGGTCAGTCATGTACCAGTAGCTGGAAACAGTGTGCACTGGAGTTGCTGGTACTGACCTATTGAGCCTGGCTGGCAGTGTGTTACACACATACACTGCCTGTAGCCCTGTTTTTGTCCTTAATCTAACTCACAGAAGGAAATGTGATTTTCATTGTTAGAGAGATGGACTTTGATCTAGCAAAGAACATAAATGAGTAAATAGATCTACCTCTTAATGGAGCAAATGCAAGTGCTTATGTTCCACCCTTGTGTATGCTGGTTATGAAGGCAGCGTGCAGGTAACGCTACTGTAGGAAGCCATGTTGTTGTTCATGAACACCGATTTTGGATGCATGGCATGCTTTCCCGATTAAAATCAGGTCCATACAATGGTGTCATGAATTTATATTAAAGTCCTTTCCACTGGCATGAGAAATTGTCATTGCAGTAATATCCATTCTATTGGTAATAATAATTGAAGTGCTTGAAATAAGAAAATACTAGTTGGTATTTGAACTACTTATTAGCAAATCAAAGTTCCTTAGATAAAAGCACTTAATTAATCTGCATTCTATTTGTTAAGCATCTAGATCAGCATTCAGTAGAGGTAAATAATGTTCCTATGATTTCTGATACCAGCTAGCACATTAATTTCTTGAAGCATTGCTACAATAACCAGCATTTTGGTAAGCTGTGCCCTGTAGCCAGAATCTGTTCTGCTGTACAGTTGGAAAAAGATTGTTAATTTAAAACAAATGTTCAGTTACACATGGAAAGTCTTTGAAAGCCTTTTGATACTGTTGAAATACTGTTTTGTGAATCAAGGTCTCTCTCTTCTTCTGAAGTTATTATTTTTTACTGCTATGGGTTTTTATACTTGGAAGCTCAGATAATTTCTTTGACACAGACAAGCAGGTCTTTACTGTGCATGTGATCTAAATTGATATTTCTCCTTTTTTCCCCCTCTTTCTTTTGTTTCGGTTTGTTCATTTGTTTGTTTTGTTTTCCTCCCCTGTAAGACTCTGGTGACTCTTGTCCTGCACTGAGAACTATTCAGAGAGGTAACTCATGTCACCATGACAAGCACACTGCATCCTCCTTCATTTTTCATTGCTGCCTGAAGGACATTTGGGGAGGGAGATTCTGTTAACCTGCAGAATTTTTATCCTGAGCAAGTGTGATGATTCAGTGGGTTGCCTTATTGAACTGTAATTCAGTCATAAATACAAAGAAATGGTGGTTAAAATATGCTAAAATTCTGACACACATTGACAGAGGAGAAGTTGGTGGTCTTGAGTGGATCCTAAAAGTCCTTGATCCTCCAGGTATGATAGCAGGTCGTGCTCTGTGAGTAAACAATTGTTCTCTTTCTCAGCCCTGCAGAGTGTTGTGCATGGTTTGTTTTCCGCACCTGCCCAGAAATCCACTGTAGTATTTGCAGTTACTGAAATCTGGAATATGTTTCTTGTTTCTGCTGCCTAAGGAGAGAAGAAAAAGAGCTTTGGCACAAGTGCAGGAAGGATTTGTTGGGATGATTGCAGTCTTCTTTGTGGTTATCCCAATAATTAAAAAAACATAATAATTATATGAATTTCATTTTGGAAAGAGAGTTAGGTTTCAAGCACTTAAATCCCACTGATTTCCCGTGGAATGTGGTCTCAATAAAACACCAAAGTAATTTTTTATATTCTACCCTGTTGCCTTTTCTATGCAGAACTTGCTAATGGATTCCAGTATATATGTTGTCACCAGCTCTTAAAACCTATAATTAGGTCCTGTTTAAAACCAAATACATTTTTATTAAATGATTATGATCCTCTAGCAGATAATTATTTAAGAAAGCATAACATGCAACTGTTTATTAAAAGAGTGCTGCCGATAACATAAGCACTTAACATGAGTACAGAACTGCTTATTTTAGTATGTGTTGAGCACCTGTCATGAGGTACCTATGCCTGGTAGTGCTTTGTTGGCTTGTAATTTTAATTACTGAAATTACTAGTGAGATTGATGAATATGGGGGGGAAAGTAATTTATATCAAATATTCCTTGTTCTACGGTATTTTGAGGCTCTTTTACTCTGCAGTTGTGTAAATGCGTTTTTTGATTAAAAAAGATATAATTGGTTTATTAAAGAATTTGTCCAGAAGACAGTCTTAATTTTTTGGCCTTTAAAGAAGGTGCTCAGACTGATAAATTTAATTTTCAGCTAGCTAATTAGAAAAAAAAATAGTATTATTCATTGTTAGAATAACTGTTCAGCATCCTTCAAATCATGTCCTGCAAGTTGCAGAACAGTGAAGAAGTTTAAAGGAGTAAATTAGTTTCAGTGCAAGAATTGGCAGGATATAACATTTCCTGAAGGAGAAGTGTGCTTTCCGATGAGAATGATTTTTCTGTCACTACTCCTAGATCTGGATCAGAACAGAATCCTGTGATCCAAATGCTGGAAATTTGATAGAATTTGGACTGTGATAAATATTTTGCAGCTGACTCACTCTGCTTATGAATGAGCTCTGCTAGAAAATCTGGCTCCCACAATTAAGTGATTTAGAGATCTAATTGCAAGGCAAAGGGGAATTGTAAGCTCCTATTTTTGTGGCAATGAAGGTAATTTTAGATCCTGAATCCAAATGGTGGAACATATGGAAATTATGGATCCAGACTTTGGCTTACAATAAGCTTTGCACAACAAAAAAGCCCCAAACCAGTGATGGAGAGAAGCTCATCCACAAGTTCCGAGAATGGCTGAAATGCCAGTCACTGGTGTTAGTGGAAGGCAATGTACAGCCACAGAAAACAAGCTGTAGAAATCAGAGGGAGCCAGGAGCAACAATATCACTTAGTTTTATGCGGTTCTACACTGTTCTCCTAAGTAATTAGTGATCATTTATTGGAGTGATAGCCATGGGCTACAGCTGAGATCAACTCTTGTTTTCTCGAGTTTGTTCTCTTAATACAAAAGAGTGAAGGGGCAAGGAAGATGTACCAAAGTGAAGTGGTTTTCCTGAGGTCGTGCAGCAAATGGGTAACCGACTGCGGGTGGGCAGCTGGCAGGAAAGCTGGGGAGAGGACAGGAGTGCAGTGCCACTGCTTGAGACTCCAGAGTTGCAGCTCAGATATTCTTGTCATGAGAATGAGTTAGTTATGGTTCTGGAGGGTGAGCTGTAATTGAAAGAAGAGGAAGAAAGGAGATGTGCGTTGGGGTTCTCTGCATTTTTTGCTGAGGAGCAAACACTCTGCACCAGACAGAGGTGATGGGAGTCCAGCAGGCATACTCAGCCCCACTAGTAATGCTGTACTTGGCCACTTGTTAATTCTGTTGATTTTCCTTTGCTGTACAGTTGTATAACACTTGAGGGAGCAGAGGGTGCTGAAGGGTGTGTAGGAGCAGAACAGCTTCTGCCAGGAGCACAGATGGTTGGAGAACAAGCCACCCTCAGCAGCCACACTGTGGTTTTTGTGTTGGTTTCTTTTTTTCTCTTTCTTTTCTTTCAAACCACAGTTTTAAAGGGGGAACAATTTAAACAGCAATAATCAGATCCCTCCCACTCCTTCCTGGGGTCTGCCTGTGCGTGTGCTCTCCAGGCATGCAGTGTGACGGCAGCAAAGCCAAGCAGTGTTGTCTTAAAGGAGGGAAGGTTTGGTTTTTCCATTTATCCAGAGAACAGCTCTGCCTTGAGCAACTGCACATCAGATCCTTTGAGGTTGTGCATGGAGTTATGGATGTTGTTCTTGCTGCTTTTTATTGTCATTGTAATTTATAGAATCTGTATATAAAATATATACATAAATATAAAAGCATGGAGATTACTTTAATCTTATATGAAATGCACAGACCCCCCCTCCTTGCCTAAATACTGCTGTGTTATGCACAAGGCTTTGGACTGTCATAGGACAGCATTAGAAAAGACATAGCTCAGACCCTTTCCACCCAATGGGAATTAGGAGAGCAGATTTGCATGGGCAAGACCTGTGCTGGTGTATGGAAGGAAATGACTGGGAACAAGAAGAACCAGTAAGTGTGTTGCTTTGCCAGGGAGCGAAGAACAGGGATGGGTGCACATGTTTGGGTGTGTCACTGTGTCAAGTACAGACCTACAGGGAGAGAGTCTCTCCTAGTGGAAAGGGGTTGTACTTGTTCATGAAAAGCCCAGTGCAGTGTGATTATTGCTTCAAGGAATAAAATGTTTTCCTGTCCATTGACAAATGTATTTGTGCAGGTTATTCTTCCATTAGCACTTGGGTCAATGGAGGCAGCAGCAGTACCCTGCAGATTTCCTTGTGGAGATGTTGGTGCACATAAAATGACTTGGAATATGTATGATATATCCCTGAGTTAAGATGAAACATGCTGATGTAAAATATACAGTTAAAGGTTTTATTTTTGTAGAGTAAACTGTATGTGCACATATGTGTGTATGCATATAAGTTGTGAAGATTTTTTTTAAATTTTCTTAGTGGTGAATGTTTCCATATTGCATTTGTGTTACTAGACTGAGTAATTAGGAAGTCTGGTAAGGAGCTGAGATTACTGATTTTTCTGGGTTTTACAGCTGTATTCCTGATTTCCAGCACTCCTTCTGCCTCACACCTGAGGGCATGCCCTACAGCAGTGTGCTGAGTGGGCTCCTGCTCTGCAGAGCAGCCTTCTTGGAGAGCTTGGGAAGGGCTTTGCCCTTGGATGTTGTCCTGCACTAAGCTGCTCATGAGTTGGTTTTGTTTGTGAGATTGGATGCCTACAGATGGGAATATCCTGTCCTGATGGGTGAGCAGACTGTGACCACCATTGTGTGTGTGCTGGGGAATGTAGGAACCACGGGCCACCCTCTGATCCATCCATCCTGCACTGCAGCCTCCTGCAGGATTGTGAGGTGCTGTTAGAGCTGCTGTGTGTGTCCCACATCAGGGCCACGCCACTCCTAAGCGTATGTGCAAGCTCTGCCCTTCACTTTGGGCTTTGGGGAAGGTACCCAGTGGGTGCTGGTCTGAGTGGCAGCTGCAGGCACTGGGAGTGAGGGCTGGAGGTGCCCCAATGTGGTGGTGACTCTGTTCCTCCCTGGCATGACTTTGCTGTTACACAGTGACTCATGAGGCTTGCAATGTGCCTTTGGAGGGGGCAGAGCAGGGGCAGAGAGTCCATGTATTGACTTCAGCCATGATGTGCCCATTCAGGGTGGGAGGACATGGACCAGGGAATGGGGGAGGGAATTTGCTAGCAAATATGCAGACAGAAAGACACTGTGGCTGGGCTGGCAAATTAGTTCTGCATAGCGTTCATTCCAGTGCTCTGTGACTTAATTTAAAAAAAAGAAAGCTTCATTGACCTTGGTTGGGGGGTGCAGAGTTCACATCCAGCCTCAGGGCTTGAGCAGAGCACAATGGTGACATTGCTTAACTGGGCTTGCAAAATCTTACCATTCTCACAATCTAGAGGCATTATTTGCAAATAATTTGGGGTTTGCAGTTGCACCCTGGAACCGTTCAAGGCCAAGTTGGATGGGGTCTTGAGAAACCTGTTTCAGTGGAAGATGCGCCTGCCCACAGCAGTAGAGTTGGAACTGGGTGATCTCTAAAGGTGCCTTCCAACCCAAACCATTCAGTGTCTCCTGGTGTTGCAGAATTTAACCAAGACATTTTGAAGTTGGAAGAGGAGGGAGGTAGGGTCCCAGAAAATTCCCTTTTAGGAAACTAGATGTGAGGAAAGAATATATCCATGCTCTTTCCCTAGTGTAGCATGGGGTCCCTTATTTCAGCTCGCAAGCACTTTGTCATTCTGCTAGAAGTCCCTCCTGGGCTCTAGGAAGAGACAGGGGCATACTGCACTGGGAATAGCTGAACTTGCATTGCAGGGGGAAAACTTTGCCCCTTTCCTACCTAGTGTTAGGAGGTTTCCATTTCAGGAAGGAAGTGTGGGTCTGTTCTGTCATACCTGGGGGTGGGAGAGCCCAGTGGCGTAATTAATGCTACACGCCTCTGCTCCACAGTTGTAGACTGTAAACAGAGCTGATCAAATGATGGTGTGGGAGAAGAATTGTTTAAAATAAATTTTAATAAATTATATATAATGTATGACTTGGTTCTGTTTAACCAACTCTAGCCAGCCAGTCAGTATTTCCAAGCTTACAAAACACAGCATTGTGTCAGTAATGCTCATGTGAGCAACTGCACTGGTTGTTCAATGTATCTCACCCATGTTGAATTTAACTGTAGTTTACAGTAATAAGGCCTAAAGTCCCGGTCAGTGAACAGGGGTTTATTGCTCGTGGCACTGAGTAGAGGATGCCTCTTACCCAGCTTTATCAGCCATTCTGCAAAAACAAAATTCAGTGGCCTTCCTGATCTTCGGATGGGAGGGAAGGGGAAGATTTAAAGTCCTGCTTTTAATTGCTTTGTTGTTCAGAGGTTTGGTAAGTACAGGAAACTAGTTTAGACATGGGCTCTATTGCTCCATCCGAATTAACATTGTGTGCAGACTCACAAACAGACCATAAAAATAGACATTAGGAGGAATGAGGGGAGTCAAAAGTCTTTTGATGAAGACAGCTCTGCTGAGACTCATGCTCCCTCCCTTGACTGTCCCAGAAGGGCACTGAGTTTGGGGCCATCGCAGAAAGGACTGGAGCATTAGAGTCTATGCTTTAGTTCTGTTTACAGGTGCTTAAATGTTGTTTCCATTTGTTGCCAAAGAGTGTGAATAGTCTGAAGATTGTGCTGTTGGCTAAGGTACTGGGATGGCTGTATTCAGAAAAAAATGGGATGTTATTTAGCTATTATGGAAAGGAAATAAATAGCATGAGTCAGAAATTTTATTTTAGTGGAAGTTAGACATCTAAAAATTTTTGTGTTTCAGCCTTATGGCTCTGCATTTCCTTCCAGCAGGAATAACATCACTTCCCTATCCTCAGGGTTGTTGTGTGGATAAGTACATAGTGCAGTGGAAGCTGTTTAGATAAGCAGACTGATTCAGTGGGGATTTCTTTTATCCTGACAAAATCAGTATCAGATGGAATACAGTACAACTCACTGAAGATGGAAAAGCCAACAAATACCTTTTTCATTCCTACAGATGATGGAACCCCTGCTTATTTTTTTTTTATTTAGGAGGTATCTGGGAGGCAGAACAAAGCTCTGCTATTGCCTCCCAGCAAGTGACCTAAACCATTTAAGCTGAAACATATGACTCGGAGGAAGTATTTTGCAAAAACAGATGCACAGAAAGTCAATTTCCTATTCATATTTTGTTGTGGCAATTGGTACTTTAAAGAGATGGCAGACTTAAATTAGCTGGAAAAGTGACATCCTTAATTAGGAAAGCCTCTCTGCCAGCACATTGAACAGTTGCCAGTTTCTCAGCATTTAGGGACCATTGATTGCCAACAATGGCAGCTAAACTGCTTCTGGGTAGAAACTAATTGAATTTTCTCAAGTTAAAACGAGGATCTGAAGTTAAATCAAGACAAACTCCTTTGCTTGCTCTCATTTTACTTACCGCTGTGATGTTCTCAGCAGAACACGGGCTCTGCTGCATGTCTGTGCATGGTGCTGCCTGGGGCATGGCTGTACAAATCCCTCCAGCCCTGGTAGCCCTCGGACTGTGCCACTGCGATTCACAATTCAGATCCATGTCTGCCCTGTTGGCCCTTCTGTGCTATTTTGGTTGTCATGTTTTGCTCTGGAGAGACTCTTTTCCTGGGGAAGGTTGCTTTTATTTAGTCTGTTATGATTGGAGCTGGTGGAACCAACCTGAAGAACTGGCTGTATCCCATTGCTTGAGCATCCTGTCCAAGCCAGTGCTGTCTATTCATTTGGGATGTGTGAATAGCCTGTGGTTGACCTGAACAAGCTGTGATATTGGGTTACAGATCTGTGTGGGGCTTGCCAACTGGAATTTCAGTGGTATGTGGTTGGTGTTAGTCCCAGGTCTGCACCCTTTCCTGTGAAATCTGAGGGCACACTGAGGTGAAGCCTCATGTCAGAGTGGCAAAGACCTGCAGTCCAAAGGATTGCTGCCTTTGCTGGCTCTGCAGTGTGGACGCTTTGGCTGCACTTCTGTCCCTTCTTTGGTTATTTCCTCATCTCAGGCATAGCTTCTCTGAGGCAATTTTAGCACTTCCTCCACCTGTAAGGCCAGGGAGATTTGTCCTCTTTCCAAGCAGGTTCTCCTACTGCTCCTGATAACCATCAAGGCAGGGTTCTGGCATAATGCCGGTTCTCCCATTTCTTCCTTCCTCTGTTGCTGTTGTGTGGTCTGAGGGAGCAGTGCATTGATCATTTCCTGCGCTCCGCTGTAAATGTTGCCGAAACCTTTGGCTGTGTGGAGACCTGAGGGAAGCGCTGCTGCAGCTAATCAGTGCTACTTTAGGATTAACTGCCTAACTTGTGTGGAAGCTACAAATACCTTGCCTGAATTGTCTGCCTCAGGTCTGTGCTTAGAAGAGGAACTTGGAGACGTAATTATGTTTTTCCCACAGGGCAACTCAGTTTATTTCCCTTTTTACCTTCATCCTGATTTATCTCCATTTCCCCCCCTTTACCTTCACAGTGGTTTTGGAGGATAGTCTCTGCTTGCTTCCTTCGCAGTCTGAAATATAACTCCAGCTGGTCTCAGGGGAAGGAGCCTGCTGGAAGATGATCTTGATCTAACTATACACAATGTGTGTTTATTAAAGCTATTCAGCTCTGGTAGACTCTGTTAGTGCTGTAAGAAAATGACTGGGGTTTTGGTCTGTGTCTCAGGTGGAATTTAGGCAAAACATAAACTATTTTTTTTTTTTGTGAAAAATGAAAGTATCTTTTTCCAACCAACCTATTTTACCTGCAGGTGTTTCAATAACTTTGTTTTTCTGTTAAAACACTCAGAAAGATTTTAGAGGAAGGGCAAGTCTTGCTGTAGCCTTTCCTCCCTGGCAGAAGACAAGCAGCGAGAGAAAGGAAAAGCTCCTCAGCAGCAGCTGCAAGTGAGGGCTTTACTCAGTATACTCAAGAAAGGCAACTTTGTGAGACATCAGCTCAGTCTCCAGTGGGCAATGGCTTCCAGTTGTTGTTTGCTTTAGAAATGTGTGTTTAAAATGTGTCCTAGAGGTGTGAGGTTCTCCATCTACCCAGCCCTGTCTTATGTGTCAGTATTAAAAAAAAACGGTTGGCCAATGTCTCATCATGAATTGTCTACCTTTGCTGTCTATATGAGTCTTTCAATTAAAAGGAAAAAAACAAACCACAACTGTTGGGGTGGGAGAGAACTTGAAGCAGATTTGAAGATTGCAGAGGAGACAGAATTCAGTTAAATCTTTTGTTATAAAGAATCCCTTTTTGGGCAGCTAAAGGTAAAATATTCAGCCTTCCCTGTTACCCTCCGGTGTTAATCCAGAGCAGAAGTATCTTGTTTATGAAATGTACATTCTTTCAAGTACTTTACAAGTGGTTTATTCCCATTACAAATACAGTGAAAGAGAGAAGATCTGTGCACTTTTACAGGTCCACTGTCAGGGAGCAACTCCTTTTTGCCTCTCTTTCTAGCACTGGATGGGAAAAATACGGAGACTTCTGAAATTATATTATCTCTGGAAATATTAAAGGGGATTTTCTCATCCCTGTGTGAGATGATAGCAAATATTGCCTATATTTGGAAGACGAGTTTAAAAGAAGAGAAGGCAAAGATGTGGTTGTTCACTTAAGAGAAGTGTTCTGCATGGAAAGTGAAAGGGACAAATTGCTGGGGAGTGTATGAGGGCTTTAAATGAAGCCTCTGAAAAGTGTACTCAGCAGTTACCAGGGAATGGCAGGAACAGACGAGTGCCTTGAGGAAATTGAAATTTCCTGTGTTTCTGTCAGCCCCGGCACCAGGACGTGGAAGTCCTTAAGGATAAAGAAGAGGCTGGACAAACAGGTGGCTGCTGACATGGGGCTCAGACTTAACTGACTTTGAAAGGAGAGAAATGAATACTAGGAAAAACACTGTGAGGAAGAAATCCTGGGGAATGCATGAAGTGTTTCCTTGGGGGAGTAGAGTGTGCAGAGCAGGGGATGTGGTGATATTCAAAAAGCCCCCGTGACAAACAAAGCTGTGTGAGTGTTCCAAGAGGTGGGAGCCCTGACCTGTGATGTGGGTCTGAGGAGCTCCCTAGCAAGCAGCAGGACTCCAGACTTTTTGATTTGAGATTTTTACTATAAAAGAGTGACTGTGTTACCTGCTATAAAACAGATTTCCAGTAGTTGAAGCAAGAAAAATGGCCTAAGTTTTTAATAAACCTGAAAAGACTGAGGAAATTATAGTTAAAGTGAGAAAGGGAAGTGCTTTCTCCCTTTCATAAAAAGACAGAGGTTTTCAAAGAATCTGTAAAAATCAACAATAGTATCAAAAAGCTTGTGGTGCCACAGGTGAAGCCGGCCCTCCTCCCATCATGGGTAGGCACAGTTGTTCGTGCTTCCCTGTTGTTTGTCTCCTGCTCAATCCACTTGGGGTATGTGGCCTAAGTCATATTTCCACAAAGGAGCAAAGTGCTTCAGTGTAGTCAAAGGCAGAGGTTTGGAAATAACACAGAGCATGGAAGAAGTGCTTAGTAAGGTGTGGTTTTGATAAATGTTTTGCTGTGTCATGAAACTTCTGAAGTTCATTATGAGGGACCAGTGGGGAGGAAAAAAAAAACACCAAACCAATAAAACTAAACCTTGAATGAAACATGGACAGGGGTTTTAATGTCAAGAAACTGAGAAGGCACCTGGGGTTTTGAGGCCACAGAGCTGGTGAAGTTGATTGGTGATAGGATAAAAAGAGAAATTTTGTTAGTGTTTGCAGTCAAAGCTGTTTTCCACAATGCTGATGATGTACCCATTTCTTTTGCCTGTTGAGTTTTGCTACTTGAAAACATAGGATTGGTGCAGGCTTTTAAGAAGCCTGCTCAGATTTCAGGTAGGCAGTGCAGAGACATCACCTGTGTGTGGACAGCCCTGGGACCACGGTGGTCCTGCATCTCTCTCTGCGAGGAATGTCCTGTCCGGCGTGTCTCTGCTCTGTGTGCAGTGTGTCTGTGTCCATCTCTGCCTGGCGCAGGAGAAGTAGCTGAGCTTTGGCCTCACGTTAAGCCTCCATGTAGCTCACACCCAGCCTGGAAGCAGCTCTTTTACTGTGGGGGCAAGGCGAGGTTTTCCTCCTCTTCTGCATATCTTATGCTTGACCTGAGAGATGAATAATACTGTAAAATTACCTGCAAGGGTGGAGGTTTCCATTAGCTTGGCCAATTTGATGCTTCTGTCAGGAATGCAGCCTTGTGAATGGATTCTTTGCCTCCTGGGATTTGCTGCTAAGTGTGGTGCTTTGAGAGGAGGTTTGCATCTAAGACATACATACAAGAACCAGATCCTCTTTCAATGTTAGGTGTAAAAGCTTTCCATCTTTCTCATCTCTTCCCCTGGAAAACTGCTGATTTATATTGCAAATGTGTTTGTATACTTTAAACTCTGGTTATTTTTCTTCACCAAATGGTATTCTTGAAGTAAAAATGCAGTTACCTCATCAAGACAAGTTCAGCAGTAGAAGGTCAAACTTACAGTCAAGAACAAATTTTAATAAGGTCCCAAGATCCCCAATTAATTCTCCTTTTTTTTTTTAATATACTCATCAATTCTGGGCCACCAATTGCATTGAACGTCCTTTAAAAATAATTAATACTGCAATCTCTTGAGTATTTTCAAGGTAAATAAGTTTTAAAGTTGAACCACAATACTGGTAAAGAGATAGAAACTGATTTCTGTACTTTTTGTATATAACTGTAGGCCCATATAGCTAATCAAACATTTCTAGGCAGATCTGGATCGATTTAGAGATTACAGCTGAAGCAGGGGTTGAATTGCAGCTGGATGTTGTTGAAATTGTACAAGCTCTCTTCTTGACATTTTTTATATTCCAGCTTCCTCTTGCTCTTTTCCTCTTCCCTATAAAATCTTGTATTATCTGCAGGTTTTGAAGACTTTTGTTCTAATCTGGGTTGCCTTTTTTTTTTTTTTTTTTTCCCCTCCTTGAATAGAGATTTGAGAAAATCTGAGAGTATTAATTGACAACCAAACTATGTTGGAGTGAAGTAAGTTGACTTTGTGCATGGAGCTGGATCAGGTGGTCTTCTGGCAAAGTACAGTTCAGGATGAAAGAGTGATAAATGCTTTATATTTAAACTTGTGAAATTCTGGGCATGGTCTGGTGTTTATAGTGAAGTCATCTCTAAAAACTGGTGTTTAGTAAAACACATTCTTTCTGTCATCATTTCTAGTTTGGCTCAGGAGTGTATTTTTAAGCGAGTCTTGCATGTCCCCACTTGCCAGGCTTGGTCTGCACTGTAGGGCAGTCTCAGCGCAGGGCCTGAATTCCTTTCCAGTGAAGATGAATGTGAGGATGGGCTCCTATTGCTTGCCTGGTTCACACTGGCTGCCAGCAAGCACCCGGTGTGTGTGCCCAGATTAGTGCTGGTCTGAATGGTAACAGCCAGAATGCATAAAATGTGGGGGTTTGGTCCTCAGCACGCACTCTTTGACTCCGCAGACCTGCCTTGTCACACCGTACTGCTCGGGAATGAAGACCAAGCTGCAGCTGGGTAGGTTGTTCCACCGAAGTCATGGGCTTTGCTTTACCACTGGGTTAAACAGAGAACCAGTATTTCAGTGTCTGCTAGAAATCCCATCTCAGATGTGAAGAACCCCTCTGCTGAGAACAGTCTCCTCACCGCTTGCAGTGTCCTCCATGTTTCAGTAAGCAGGAGTCTGCCTGTTAAAAGCAGCTATTCTGAATGTTTAAGAAGGTATCTTGTACAAAAACTGTGTGTTGTAAATGTTTAACGTTTCAATGACTTGTGTAGTTCATTTGTTGTTTTTCCTGCAAAGTCCAGCTTTTCCTTTTCTGAAGTTTTGAGGTGTCTTATTTTAAGAGGGTCTTGTTACTTGTATGTACAGTGTGACCTAGAAATGTGCACAAGAGAAATTCATCTATAGATGAGTGAAATTGGATTTCTCTATTCTGCAGAACTAATCAAAGCTCATTTTAATAATGTGATTTGTCTTAAATTTTCAACTGGGTCTAAACCTTTAGACTTTTCAATCTGCCTTCCAGTCATTATAGGCAGATTTCTGTATGAATAATGCATAATTTAGCTTTAAAAAACAGTCTACACAAACCCACTTCATTTTCACTTCTTATTGATTCCAACCTTGGTGGCTTGCATACATCAGAAATTTCACAACTTAAAAATGTGCCTATCCCTACAAAAGAGTCATTGATCAAAAAAGGTTAATTTGACTGACTCCCTTGCATTTTTCATCATCTCCCTTTTTTGTTTCTATCTAAGTAGTAAAAACAATTTCCATTTAGAAACTGCAATTTTCAAAAGAGTGGATTCACTTTTTCTGCTGAGTGTATGTGTATATGGTGTATTCATTTAAATACAGATTCACAGAAACAATTCAGAGATACAATTCACAGAAAATATGAACCCATTGCAGTACTTTATTATTCTGAGAATGCTCAGGTTATGCGTCCCTCCCAGATTCACCTGTTGCTATCTGCTAATACTTCACTGATCATAAAGTTCAAGTACAACTGAATTCAGTGTTTTTTGAAATGGTGAAGAAACCTTATGCAATAAAACTTCCAGCAATAGCCTTTTTTCTCTCCCCCCTTCCATTAATCTAATTTCGTTTCCCTCTTGAATGTCTTGCACAATACTTACCTACATCCATGCACTGTCATCTCACTTCTTGATTACCTTATTCCTTTCTGAGTTGGATGGAGGGACCCAAATCCTGGCTTGGATCTAACGATGGAGATCCCAGTGGGCTCAGCCCGTTGGGGTAGGGCAGGCTGTGAATTCCCACATGAAGAACTGGATGTTTTGAGTCCTGATGGGCTGTGATGGTGCAGACACAGGTGCTCCTGGGTCTTTGCTGACTTACTGTGATCATTCGTGGTGGCTGAGGCATAGTCTGGAATCAAAGCTCTGTGATTGTATGAATTAATCACTAAAAAATAGAAAATACTTCTCCACTTAAATGGGGGAGACAAAGATGTATGTTTCACATTGGCAGCAGCCAATTCAGACCAGGTTTCCCCACTTCCCTGGAAGGTGACTGACAAAACCTGCAGAGGAGCTTTGGTGGGGAGATTGAAGATTTGGGTTCAAGTTGCCCTTTAGAGTCCTCAGTAGAAGGTGAAGGAGCATTTATGTTGTTCTAGGAAGGATGATGTCTTTAAAATATCTGCCCTTCGGCATGGAGAGTCTGAAGATCTTACATAGAGCACTGTTTTACAGAGCATGTGGCAAAACTTGCTTGTGCAGTAGCAGCCCCTTCTTCAGGGAAGAGGGACCTGGTGGGCTCCAGCTGCGAGCAGTGGGATCATTTGGGCTCCCTCCGAGCAGTGCAGATGCTGCTGTGAGTAGGAGCCAATGTCCCATTGCTGCTGCTGACAGCTTTCACTCACATTGGCATAGACACTTTTTTGATCGTATCTGAATTATTTGCTGCCTCAGAGGTTTTACTGTGTAACACCTGGGTTTTTTTCTGAACCCAGGCACTGTGTGATCTGCATACCCTTCCCTTTCTTTGTTGTTTTTAGTACTCCTTTTCATACTGTTTTAATGTGAAGGGTAAAAGCCTAGAGGGAATCACATACTGCCATGCCACTTTTATGTGCTGCCAAATCTCTTATGGTGAAGTGCCTTAAAAGCAAGACTGTCGCTATGGTTGGCTGAGTGACAGAAGAGCTGTGCTGACCACTTGTTATATGGCTGGTTAGTTGTGAAACAACCTGTAAGTCTCCTAACTCAAACAAGTGTATAAGGACCTTGGTTTCATAATGTAGCTCTCATTAATATAAATTACATCTTTCATTAACATCAGGAGACTGAGCAAACTCCAGGAAAGCTCAGGCAGTGTGAGAGAAGGACAGTGAAGTGGGGAATGATGTTGTAGTGCACAAGTGCTGAAGGAAAGGTGAGCTTTCCCATCTTGGTCTCAGTCCATCTGGGGCCAGGCTGTTGATTGATTACCAGCATGCTTGTAAGTGACAGTTGTATGATAAAAACATGTTTTCTGTGTGACAGGTTTTGTTTTCCCCACGGAAGTGCTTGCTGGTTGGACACTGCTTGCATGTGGCTCTCTGAGTCCTGCTCGTCCCCATGGACACGTTGATATGCATTTTTTGGCGAGGGGCCAGGCACCTGCTTCCCTGCGGCCACACAGCCCTCCCAGCACGTGCATCCCAGGCTTTTCCTTTGCTGTTATTTTCTCTCTCACTGTGCTTGATGCTTGCGTGAGCTGGTGCTTAAATATGCTTCATCCAGCTTGGGGCACTTTTGCCACTGATGAAGTTGGAGATTTAAACAAAAATAGAAATTGCTCCTGTCCTTCCTGCAATAGTTTCAGCCTTTCTTCTGTTGTTTCCTTAGGAGGTCAGTGGGTTCTTTGGAAACCAGTGCCTGAGCCGGCCCAACAGCTGGCTCTGTGCTGAAGCAGAGTAGCTGCTGGAAGTGACAATCCTACTATTTGATGTCTGCTTTGAAATGCTCTCAGCCACCCCAGCCACAGGGCACCGTTTTCCTGCCTGTGTCTGTGGCAAGCTGCCTGCCTGGTGCACAGCCTGCTAATGTGTCCTAGCAGTGCAGGTTTTCCCTGCTTCACAGTTTTATATCTTTCCTATGAAACAGAAATAGCAGCATGGATGTATTTATTCAAAGCATCAAGGGAAAGGTCCTTTAGCAGTCCTGCTGCCTGTGTGACATTTACCTTCTTGAGTCTGTCAGGAATTTCATTGCTAAAAATGAGGCTTGTGAACAGCTCCTCTCAAGACTGCTTCTTCAGCCAGGGCAGAAACAATTGGGGAAGCTGGATCATAACCAACTGCTTTCATTTTATGTAGTGAGACAATGTCCCAGGTATTTGGGACACTTCTTTGGCTTGTCTTTCAACATTGTTCGTCACACGTTTTTGTCTTGTGAGAGTGACGAAAGAATCACTTAACCATCTGATTTCATGTGGCCTTTTTTAGGACAACGTTTGAATGGTAAGTTGATGTTTATATTCAGTCCCAAGTAAGGATTTCTTTTTCCTGAACTGGCCTCTACAAGCTGACTGTATCTGCGTACAGACTTCAAAAGAGAAAGATGTCCCATTGCAGTAACTGGATGAATTATTTATTGTGACAAAGTCAAAAAGATGAAAACAGGGCTGGATTAAAACCTTTGTGTTGTAGGTGGGAAGACATTATTGCTTCAGTGGACTCAGTCTATTGGGAATGCTGAATTTGAGTCTTCCTTGCAGACTCTGCCTCCTATCCCCATGTAGACTGACCAGGAGGGGCAGACCTAGGCTGGCTGGGTGCCAGAGGAGATGCAGCTGGAACACTTAGGGGGTTTGTCCCAGCTGAAGATGCAGCTCTTATGAAGCACAAGAGATTCGGCAAGGCATTGCAAAGGCTGTGGTTTGAAAATGCTCAGTGGTGCACAGGTGATGAGCACAACAGTAAAAATAGGTGCCAGGACAGAACTGATGAGGAGGATTTATTTATTTTTAGTAATAGGTGGGAAATTGCTGTTTTTGTTTTGCTTGTTTACTCTGGTTTCAGTATGAATCTGCATCATCTCATTTCTTGAGGCTTCAGTGCCTTGGAGATGTGATAAACACCTGCCTGATGTTTCATTCTTTTTCTGCTCTTCTAGAGACCTGAATGGGCAGCACGGTACTTATTTTCTGAGGGTGTGTCTATAGAAGAAGGTGTCTGTCTGAGTATTGCTCCAAGCATTGGACTGGATTCCTAAATTGTAAAAGACTGCTTAAAAACAAATATGACAAAAGAAGTAAACAAAAATAAGGATAAAGCTTAAAACATAGATTTCACATAATTATTCTAAAAACTTGATTTTTTTCCTTAAGCACTGGCAAGTTTGTTTTACCAGAGAAGGGAAACACTGCTAACATTTTATTAGCACCTTTGTTACCCTGGCCTTTTCAATCTAACAGCAGAGAGTAGCTTGGGGAGGGTGTTACTGCTTGTTTTCTACTCTTTTGACATCTTGTGTAAATTAATGACAAAGCCCCATGTAATGTGCAAAGTGAAAATGAGGTTTGGTGGTGCTTGAAAACCCTCCACTAAAACTCAAAGATGAAAATCCTGTTTTCTTGAGCCCAGTGACCTAACCTCCTTCTGTGAGGGACCAGGACAGGGTGGGAGAAGAGAAAAGGGAAATGGGGAAAGAAAAAGTAATTCAAAGTTTTTTTGAGATTGTGACTCGTTATTCTTTAGCTCTCTGGAATGCCACAAGACTTTTTTAAGCATCCACTATTTGTTACTTGGCAGAAAGAGGCTGATAGCTTGAGATTTGAGTTGTCATTTTATACACAACACACTGACAGATCCATGCAACAACAAACCTACCAAACTTACATTTTAAAAATGTATAAAGACACCAAATTAACGAACAGAGAGCTCACAGAAACTATTCTTAATTCTGTGGTAAAAGACAGGAGAGAGGGAGCTGCTGGAATTGTGCCTCTTTTATTTGCATTGATTTTATCTACCTGGTGCTATTGCTTTCTCATTGTTGTCTTTTTAAAGGGAATGGGCTTTTCCTAACCTCAAGTAGAGGGAGGGAACCTGTGTTTTAGCTCTTTGGAGGCAGAACAGCGAATCAAACTATGCAGGGAATGGCTTAACAGCAGGAAATGATCTCTACTCATTGAGCAAGGTGTCCTGTCAGTAATTTGCCATCAGTATGTGTCTAAATTTGAATATGAACTGGCTTTTGGGCATACCAGCACTTTTTCTACTGTCTGTCCACACACAGTTGAAGGATTGATTTTTGATTGCATAAATGTCACCTTGGATATTTGGACTCTTAAGAAAGTGTTTTCAAAGGGCTATTTTTCTAACAGGGGCCAGCCAAGGTATTTTAGCACAGAAGGAAGAAAGGTTTCCTCAAAATCCTTTTGTCAAAGAAGACATTGCAATGTGGGGCAAGATACAAAAGGGTTTCACACACCTATTTCTTTGCCCAGTGCTTGTATGAAAGGGTTGCTGTGTTAATTTGTGTAGCCCACCTGTGCATTTTATTTTTGCCCACTATTATAAGGAGCAATACTTTGTTCTGTATCTCTCCATAAAGTATCAGGGACCTTTTTTGTCATGCTTATACTTACTAATGCAGTTTTTTGCTCTGTAATTCTCCACAGTTTTCCTTCTTCCTGTGAATGACTTTTGCAATGGTCTGATTGATTGCTTGGGAGTTGAACACTCCCATACAAGTACTCAAACCACCAGATCTCAAACTGAAGCTGAGCTTTGGAGACAGTTAATTGGGAGTTACTTCTGTTTTTTTACAATCAGTAGGTACTATTACTGTTTTTCTTGGAGTAGTATTAGAGGGTTCATTTAAAGATCAGATCCGTTCTATGCTAAATGACTTCTAGACGTCTTGAAAAAGAGGGTTCCTGCTCCAGAGACTGTATAGCTAAATTACACAGTGAAAAAGAAATCTTGAAAACAAATATTGAATAACCATGTCAGTGGAGTCAGGGAGAATGTTACTGATCATTCCAACCACTTCTGGGTAATGCATTGCCTTGAATTTGAAGGGGATGAGCTTACCTGGCCCTGTTGTCAAGGGTGCAACAAACTGAGTATTAAAAAAAGTGATGCATTGAAGTTGAGCTGAGGGTTCACAGTATTAGGCTGGGTACACTGGCTTGACATGCTGACCCCGACTGTTGAGATGGTAACTCTTGGAATATGTATGTGTGTATATGAGAGGAATAAACAGAGCTCTTAAATTTTGAGAGGAGAAATCACTGTATCACTGCTTTCTCTCTGACCTTGAAAGGTCTTGAATTATTAAAGAGTCTCTTAAACGTGCAACCTAGTTTCCAGGCTCTGTAACTTTAAAATGGCATAACCGTTGTGAAATTTAGTTATGGAATCATTTAGGCAATTTTTTCTGCATCACTTTAATTACAAAAATTGGATGTTTCTCTTGCTTTAGAATGTATTATCATCTTAATTAAAAATAATAATTTTATGTACACTGCACTTCTGTGAATTCAAGATACCAAAAGTTTGAATAACTCATAATACTCTTTTGGAAGTATCTTGAGTAGTTGAATTACTGGGGGAGTTTCTGATAGCTGAGCAATACCTGAGTAAGTTACTTAATATGTACTTAAGTCATATAGGGATCTATATAGATTTTAAATACCACTGGGGTACAAAGGTGTTGT
Organism: Scytalopus superciliaris; assembly: GCA_013400415.1. Taxonomy (NCBI): domain Eukaryota; kingdom Metazoa; phylum Chordata; class Aves; order Passeriformes; family Rhinocryptidae; genus Scytalopus; species Scytalopus superciliaris. The sequence goes on along the minus strand of VXBX01004249.1, from coordinate 1,853,912 downwards.
TCCTGCTGCCTGTGAGCAGAAAGCAGACTCTGCTGAGAACTGGAGTTGGGCCAAACTTTGAGCGGTTTAACAAAAACCCATACATTTGGGCAGCTTGGACTTGGAATGAGAAGATTGTGAAATAATGATATAATGATTGCCTTGGGTTAGTTTTCATACAAGAAAAATCTCCCATGTTTGTATATGATGCAGGTGGTGATGTGATATCGCCTTTACCCTAGACTTGCCCTTGAGACAGTGAGGTGGAATCAAGACTACAGCTGTTGACAGCTTATTATTTTTGTATCTTATTTATTAATATTAAGGAAGTGACATGTCTCTTGAATTCCTAAGTCTGGATTATTTCTTGTTCTCTTGGGCATAAGTAAGCTTCATATACTGTAAGAGAAACTTGCAGTGGAAAATTCATCCAACCCCCTCCTCACAGACATGAACCTATGCCCATGTTTAAGCAGGTTCCAGAAACTGGTTTTGCTGCAGGAGCACTTGCAGGCTGTCATCAAAGGTGAAGCCCTGGCTGTGGGACAGCTTCAGGTCTTGCAAATCCCTTTGAGCTCCATCTAACAGGGAGGCCTTTGAATTCTGGGTTATTGTCAATGGTTACAGCAGTGTGAGGAGAGCCAATTAGTGACTTTTGCTTTGTGTGTGCTGTAATAACAGAGATGCTGTTTTCCCACTTTGTTAAATGGCCACAAGGCAAACAAACATCCTCTTGACTCTGAGGAGGGAGCTTGTAGTGAAAGACAGTCCCTCCACATCAAATACCAATCTCTCAGTGCTGGGCAGAAGGATTTAAAGAAAGCAGGCATGGGAACATCCAGGTGTGTGCTGAGAGGAGGAGCAGGGTGGCTCTTTTCAGTACACGTGGGACAGGGTCTATCACTGCAAATGTATTTTGTGGTTTCATTGGCATCACAGTGTAGTGCAGTATTGGATGGCTGTTGGCAGCTGTGTGCTAATACAGATGCACTTACTGCTGTGTAATTTGTGTCCGTGGAGAGCTGCTTCAGCAAAGGCTGGGGGAAGTGGGAAGGGGTGGAGAGGAACTATTCATTTTGTCCCCTCAGAAAAGCAGAGTCCTGTGGATTCTGGTATTATCACATCTATTTTATTTCTTTTGTGAATTTGTCACAGATCAAGCCCTACTTGCCTCTGCCTTCAAATGTAATTACTGTAATTTTGAGGCTCCTGCACTGTGCCAGAGCTGTGCAAAGGTCCTGCAGGAATCCGTCCTCCGTGGCTCAGGTACAGAAATGCTGCCAAGAAACACGACCTGTCCCTTTTGCTTCCTCTGTTATAACAAAACAGAGACTTTTCTCAAAGTTAATTTCAGAATGTTCTTTGTTGTCAGAAGTAATTTGGTGGCCTTGAAGGGCTGATAAACTCCACCCCTGGACAATCAAATGGGCTTTTGGATGTTTGTGATGTGAATTGCAGTGTGTAAACAGACAGCTTCCAGACTCCACACTCTCCTTATTGGGATCTGTAGACTAAAAACAGTGTGGGTTTTAATTAGAAGATAAATTTAAAGCTGTTCAGAGATGAAAAATTGAAAAGAGACCTGCTTGCAATATACATGTGCTACCTTTTTCCTACACGTGCTTATGAGCACAGCTGCTCTCGGTGAGGAGGAGCTCTGGCTCTGTCCATGGTACAGGGGCCTTGGCGGAGCTGTGGAGCCCCAGCACCGAGGGCTTAGGTCAGGGATGGCCAAAGGTGCAGGATCCTCCCACTGAAGGGTCCCCCTGCATCTCTGCTGATGCTGAGGACCAGCACAAGGCTGTCTTTCGTTGGCAGAGATGCAGCTGGAGCAGGCAGCTCCACCACTGCAGCCTGTAATGAAATTGTAGTGCTCAGGGCTGTGGCACCTTCTGGTGGGAAGGGCCATGCCCTCAGGACCCTGAGTGGGGGGTGTGAGCAGCAGCCAAAGGCTGGAGGGTGTGTGAGCCCTGAGAGATGAAAGGCAATGCCCCACTTGGCTCTGAACCTGCCCCTAGCAAAACTTACACAGTAAGGGTAAATAGTAACAGTTGGTTTCTGCTCTGAGAGAGGAATTAAGCATAATAATGTGTTAGCCTAGACTGCTACCTGCCAGAGTTAGACAGACTCAAGACTGGGATAAAAAAAGATTGTCATCTGATTTTTCCATCTGGATGAGACTGCTCAGTTTGCCTGCAGACTGTGTCTCTGGGGGCCAAGCGCAGTGACTGCTGCGGCACTCCCTGCCTTGCAGGAGGAGGTATGACCAACAGCAAGGGGTCCTGCAGGAATACACCGGCCCTTCTGGACAAAACCGAGATGTAGATCCACACATATTGATGGAAAACAACCTGAAAATACACACATTGACCAATTGGTGTCTCTCCCCCAACTTGCAGCTCACAAAATTCAAGTGATTTCAGATGCTGGATAGATTTATCAAAAATGTTTTCATCCTGCTTCTCACCAGTTTAAAAATATATTAGAAAGGAAATGAAGCTACAGTTGTAAAGTATCCAGCATATTAATGTTAAAATGATATGACCAGCATCCTATAAAAAGCAAAGTTCTCTTTCATATCTGCAAATTAAATTGCATGCAATTATGATGAGACCATTTATCCTTTGTCCAGTCTAGCTGTCCCTACCTCTTCAGACAAGCTTCCCTGAACAAATGAGCTTTACAGCAAAAAAACCAAATAGTGATTAGCACAGAAATAGTATTTATTCTAATTATCCTCTAGTGACTAGACTTCTGCAAGAGTTAAACCTCATTTACATCTTTGTGCAAACAGATGTGGCTGTAGAGAGCTGTGGTGTCACAGACAGCAAGGCTAATGTGTAGGGTGTGTGGTGTGTCAGCTTTCTGATCTGACTGGTTAGGCTTATAATTTCCTACCAGTTTATAACAGCTTCTGGTTGGTTGATTCTAAAGGGAAAGGCAAGCACTTTGGGGCTTGGGCAGCAGGGGAATTCACTTACCCGAATGTCCTTCATCTGAACAGGATTTGTTAATTTTAGATTTAAAGACTATGCTGCCTCATGTCATATCTGCTTCAGCCTATGGTTTACTTCCTTGTGTGTTTTATTTTTAACTGCAAGGTTTTATATCCATATTAGTAAGTCATCCAAGAAGTGGTGTAGCACTAAATAACTTTCACTTTCCAAGTGAAATAATTGTCACAGTTTGCACAAATAGAACCATCTGGTTTGCTACAAGTGACGCAAATATAATGGAACATAGTCTAGTGAAAGAGACAGTCTTTGGAATAGGTTTTCAAGGATTCATTATTGCTTTGCAATGCATTTTTTTTGAAATAGACAACTGGATTATAGTTTGACCTACGTCCTAACCTGGTCATTATTTAAAATCACCAAGTCATTTCTAATCTCCAATTTTTTCCTCTTCATAAGTGGCTTTGTGGATGGACAGCATGTCAGTTGCTAACTGAATTTCAGTTTTTAGGAAGGCCTGTAGTCATATAACTCAGGAAGATAAAAATCCCATTTAATGGGGAATATGCCTTTGCCATGGGCTTGATCAATAAATTAAATAGATTAATTAAGTTGAGCTGTCAGGACCAAGGACTGTTATGAAGTCAGGCCAGGAGAGCTGGCCATTTATCAGAGACAAAAGTTTGTTGAGAAAAGGCAGCCTTTAATGGGCAATTCTGGAGTGCATGCAAATGAGCAAGTGCATAAAATGTCTAGCAAGGAGTGTCTGTCATCTGATTACAAGGGGTATAAAAGGAGGTGGATATGTCTGTGCAAAGTCATTAAATTTGCTTATCAAACTTTCTTCAAGTTCTGTAGAGATAAACTGGCTTGTAATGTGGGTATATAGTCTTAGGTATTTCAATTTTTTAATCTTCACTGAGAAATTGAATTTTTCTTGAATTTCAAAATTATCTTTTGAGATATATTTACAGACACAAACATATACATATATATGTATGAAGTGGTTTTAGATGAAAGCTTATTAAAAAACATGAAAGCTTTTATTCCTTTCAGAACATTCGGGGAAATTCTGCTCTGTAGGTAGAATGCAGCAGAGAGAATGGAGTCAGACCAATACCTTCCTCTCACTTCAGCACAGGAAACTTCTGGTGTTGTTTGTGCCTGGTTCTGTTTTCTGCCTGTAGGAAAGTCCTGTTGAGCCTGGCATGGGACAGTCCCCAGCTGGGTGCTTTGGGCATCTGTGCAGGGGATCCTGATGACTGAACCAAGCTCTCTTAGAACCATCATTGAAGAGGGACGGTCAGCACTTTCAGTGCCCACTTACTGAGGGTCAAGAGACAGAAAGCCATAGGTACTCCATATCTGTAGTTTTGCCCTGCATACCTTAGGCTGCAGAAAGCAGATGATAGTATTTCTCTGGCAGTTAGAGGTGTGGTGGCCGAGGGTGCCCCGTTAATCCTGTGTGACCTGAGGAGCCCCCCGCGGCCGGCGCGGTGCGAGCGCCGCAGTGGCAGCGGCTCCCGGCTCTCACAGGCACAGGAGCTGCTTGGCCACGGCCCTCTTTGCTACCACGTGTTTCTCTGCGGATGCAGTGGGAGTGAGATGGTGTGTGCTTCCCAATGTGGAAAGCGAAGCAGTGCATATAATTGCATGAAAGCTGTATCTCTGTTTTGGTACTTCCAGTTTAGCTGTAAAGCCCTGGCCATATGGATGTACTCCTACAGCCGCTCTGGAGGCAAGCTGAGAATAAAATGAGCTGTGTGCAAGTGCTGCAAGCCTGTGTAAATGAAACCTGCCTGACAAACCAGAAACATGCCTTTTTGATGTATAATAAAAATAAAATTCTCTCAAGGCATAAACCCTTATGTATGTTCAATTCCTGTCGATTAAATAGTTCTGAACTCAAAACATCAAGGGAGTGAGCCAGGGATGCTGGTGTCAGGATAGTGATCTGTCAGGAGAAATGTGGAAGAGGACAGTGCTAGAAAAATGTGCCCAGCCATGTGGGCAAGGCCAGGGTCTTTTTTGTAGTTCAGAGACAAGATCCTCTTTGCAAGAGTGAGAAGGTGCAAGGAGGAGCAAGGACTTGCCTGCTCTTATTTTGGGGCTCTTCAGGAAGGGCAGAGCTGGGGAACAGGGTGTGCCTGACCTTGGCCTGCTGAAGTGCCACTGGGGTGGTGGAAGAGCATGAAGATGAGAGATGTGACTGGTGATAACTTCTGCATTGTTTCCCCTCCCTGCTTAGTGGAGCAATGAGAATCACTGCCCCATACTGTAGCCCAGGCTTTTGTCTTGGGGACTTGGGAGAAAAGTTAAAAATGCTCCCAAGAGGTTGAGACACCTCAGCCACAGTATGAGCTGGGTTCCTTAGAGGGTAATTATGGTAATTTGTGACACTGGTCTGTGGGCTCTTGATGAACACTTTAAAAATGGCCCTGGTACTTAAGCTGTAGGAAAGCCAGGCATTTTGTACTGTTTTTTCTTATACTATTATCAGCAGCTGTGAAAAGTGATGCAATCCATATGCCGTATGGAGCACCTATATATAAAAATCTGACATATGGATGTTGTGAAGTTCTCGGAAGATTCCACATGCTTGAGATCACCCACGTGCTAAAAACATTCTGTTTGGGAATTAGTTGTTGAGATTTATGTTGAATTCCCCAAAGCAAAACCAGGCAAATTGTACTGGGAGTGTTTGTAGCACGGAGTCAGGTATTTATTATTCTTTTTTGGTCCCCCATGAAGTACCACACATTTTGGGAAGGATGGATTTGGCTGAATGTTTTCAGATACTTCTACAGATAACTTTTACTGCATCTCTTAACCTATTGAATCTGGGCTATTTCTAGCCAGTAGTTCCTCGCTGTCATCTGCCCCTCACCTAGTTGGGAGTCTCTGTCTCCATGGGCAGTATGGGAGGGGAGGATGAGGCAGAGTATCACTGAACGCCTGGTTCTCAATTAAGTCTTCAGGACTCTTGCTGCTCAGAAGAATTATTTTGCTGCATAGAAATCAAGGTAGCCTAGTGGCTGCTCTTTCAGTGGCTGCTCTTTCTCTGGGACTTGGAGAAGGCATTTCAAGGGATTCAGAAGTTAGTAAAGCACGCAATTTGCAAGAAGCTGCTGCCTTTCCTAACACTGATTTTCCATGCTGCTGTAGCTCATCATGTCAAAATGTTTATTTGGAAATTCTCCATGGCTAGCTAGCATGAGTTGGCCAGACTTCTTTTTTTTCTTTTCTTTTTTTTTTTCCTAAATCTTTTTTTTTATGCACTGAGATGGTAATCCACCCTTCTACTGCTGATTTGAGTGATGCAGCAGGGCTGGCTGCACTATCCTCCCTGGGGAATTTGCCACTGGAGCATGAGAGTGAGTGACAAGGTGGGCATAAGGCTTAGTGGGCATGTTGGCTCCACACAGATGGAGACTGAGCAAAATTAATGATTGAGTGAGCAAATGGTAAGGAGGAAGGTATGTATAAACTGAAAAGACTTTTCAGTTTTGCTCACTGTTTAAGAAGCACAGACCAAGTGCTATAAAAATACAGATGAGTAATATGTAGTTGGTTGATCCTCCCCTGGCCTCAGCAAAGGCAGGTGGAAATGGGCCCATTTGCAGGCTGATTTGGGGGCTTGTTCAAAGTGAGTGTCAATAGAAACTCTTCTGCACAAGGATCATGATCTAGGGTGGGCTTTACTCCTCATATACCATTCTTCTCCTAGCACCTGGGACATGCTGTGCCCCCAGATGTTTGCACCAGTGCCTTAAGTTTTCATAAAAGACATCTCAAATTGCTGCAGTCCTCTCTGTCGATTTTGTTATTGTGAAATGGCAGAGAATTGACAGTGATTTGGATTTTGCTTTCTGAAATGCTTAGTCCAGGGCTTCAGTGATGTGAAGCAGCAGCAAGCAGTGCACTGTGGAGCTTGGTGGTTCAGGAGCTCAGGTTACAGATGTACGTAAACCCCTTACTCCCCAAAGAGCTGTCAAGGTGAAGTTAATTCCACTACCAATAAATGTTTGTTGTACTCTGCAAAGCAATAGCAGAAGACCGAGCATACAGAATGTGTCTGTACATCACTTTAATCTATAATCAACCTGGTATGATTTCTAGTTCGTAGCTGTGTCCTTAGTTATTTGCACATGCTGTGCTACAGTGGATCCTACTTGCTTTAAATCCTTTGCAGGGGAGAAATATTTTTCTGGCTTTTATTTGAAATGAAAGCTGTTCCCTAGGGTCATGTCAGCTGCAGAAATCCAGACCCCAGCACAAGTGTCTGCATTAAAAACTGGGCTTTAGGCTCCATTAAAATACTGTGACTGCACATGCCACAAACACAGACAGGCAGCACAGCAGCACAGACGCTTAAAAGATTGCATCCCACTTTGAAACCCAAGGGCTCTTGAAACTGCGGGGCTGCAATCCCGGGAAAAGAAACAACTATCTCCTCGCTTTCCTTTTTCCAGCCCCCTACCTCCAGCCTCTGTCAGCTCCTGGCTTTAAACTTTATTTGAAATTATGTGCTTGTCTCTTGGTAGTCTTCCCCAGTATTTTAATTGGGGATGGCAGGTAAGGCATAAAGTCAAAGACCTGGAAATAACCTGTAAAACTAAAGCAATGGAGTCAGAAAGACAGCCCTTCAGTTAAAAGTGATGGTAACTGCCAGATTTTTGGGAATGTTTGCAAACTTGTGATTATATCATGCAAAACTGTATAAAACTTTTAAGACCTTTAAATATAAACAGGGCTGGAGGGCTCTGAGAAGAAAATAGCCAGACTCCAGTAAGAGATGTGTATTGTGACACTTTACTACACATTGTGTAGGCAACAAGTCATGCTGATGTTTCAATGCATCTTTTTCACATTTAAGAGAAAAGTACATGTTGTCTTTTGCTACAAGATGTTGCTTGTGGCTATATGTGTATGTATGCGTGTCCTTACCATGAACGTGAGCGGTGTGTACCCTTTGCTGCCCCTAAGACGAGTGTTGACTTGCTCTGCTCTGGCTGGGTTTTATAGGTAGCTCATTGCCATGGTGTACAAGTGCCTTTTATTTCTGTAGCAAGCATTTGGACCACCACCCATTTAATATTAGGTCTGTTTTCCCTTAGTTCCTTCTGGAGGAAGAGGATTGGAACAGTGTTTTGGTCAGCTTTCCTGCTCTGTTTGGGTGTGGCAATAGGTGTATCTGTTGTTAGGGAAAGCTGGATCCAAGGGGACTTTGAAGTAAAGGAGATTAGGGTTTATGGTATGGTCACAGTTTCTGGGGAAATTAATGCATTAGATCAACTGATGAGAAATCCTGTCCCCTGCCCTAGCAGGTGAACATGTGCTCTGGTTTTAAGTGTGTGAGTAGTCCATATTGAATCTGGATTAGAAGTTGAGATTGCTTTTGACAATGTCAAAATAAACTACAGAGCAATAATAACCCCCAAAGAAGAGATTAAGATTTAAAAAATCGAAGGCTCTCATCTTGCACATCCTCTGCTCTTGTCCTACTCTTTTTGACTATGAAGCTGAAGCAAAAAGAGAAAAGTGCTCAAGGCTATTCAGATTTTCAGTGCAAAGGACTAATGTTTTGGTGAGATGAGCAGGAAATAATGGCCAGAGACTTGCAGAAGAGCGTTGGGATTTGCACTGATGTTTGAATCCGTACTTAGCACTGCAGGTCATCCAAGATCTGAACTATAAAAAAGGGCACATCAGAGACAGGGAGGAGTAGAGAAAGAGAGATTCCATAGATGCAAAGTGCACTAATCTGGATCTAACAAGCAGTTTATGGGTGTTGTGGATTCTTACTGCTTGGTGTGGGACTGTGCACACTGTGCTCTTAGGCAGAATGAACAATTTTCTGAAAGATTTTCCGAGGCGTTAATCCCAGTAACTGGGGTAATGCTGCTTAAGTGCCGTTTACCTTCTCCATAGCTCTTTGGCAGCCTGAGAAAACTCCATTGCAATTTTCCACTTGCCATCCTCATGGGGAAAGCCGAGGCTGGGGAGGTTGAGCCTTAGAGTGTGTGTTGTTGTGTCCCGGCAGCCGGTGCTGACGGGATCATTGGCGATGGCAGACGGGGCCCCGTGGTTGCAAACGGAGCTTGTGCATTAGGAACACCCAGGAGGTGAGTGGGTGGGTGTCTGTGAAGGTCGTGGTTTAAGGATCTTACACAGTGTCATAAAGAAACCCCAGGGAAAGGAAAAGGATGGAAGCCAGTTCTCCCAGCTGCACTCAGCTGCCTGTGCTGGTGAAGGGAGTGAGCTGCTTGCTTGCAAGTCCAGTTCCCTGCTTTGGCACCAGGTTTTGTTTGTATTTTCTTCCAGTCTCTGAAAGAAGTGAAGCAGGACTCATGCAAATAACTCTTTGGTAACTAGACCAACTGTGGGAGCAGAGATGTGTTCTGTACAGAAATGTCTTTCTGGGTGTAAATAGTATATGACGAGGACCAGCAGAAGCAGTCCAGAGAGCAGTCTGGATTTGCACTGTATGGAAGGCTGCATTCTTGTTTCGGATCAGGACACTTCATTTCCAAAAGCATTAAAAATTTCCATACAGATTTAGACTGTCTCCAGATTCCCACCCACTCAATCTCTAATTAAATGAAAGAATTTCCACTTTATGATTAATCCTTCTTTTCAGGGCAAGCTGCAAAATAGTTGAAAAAGTAAGACTTATCTGTCTGCTGCTTTCCTTCTGCCTTTTTAGTTTGCAAATGAATGTAGGGTCATCTTATATCATTTGTCTTCTTAGAACTTTTGCCAGTTTTAATTCTGTAAAATGCAATAGTCATTCCTCATACTTATCTGTAAATTGCATTGAATCTTGTTGCAGTCATATTAGGTGGTAATGATTTATATGCCTTCTAATAATTTATTTGATTATGCCAGCTATGTTCCATTTTTAAAGAATTATAGAACTAATGCTCTTGTGTAGGGAACAAAGAAATATTTTCCATAGTTCTTATTTTGTCTTTCTGCAGTTTGGTACAGTGCTGCATGTTTTGTTCATTAAAACGGTGGTATGTAAGGATCAGGCTGACAATTTATTACAGGTATTTAATTCTGTTAGACTTCAGGTTGCACAGAAGCTGCATATCCAAAGGTGGTTGAAACGTGGTGTGTGTCAGTGTTTAGGTGGTTCTGCTGTGTGCATCTCACCAGATTTGTGCAAGTCTGTGATGGGAATATCTGTGCTGGGCACAGATGGGGCCGGCAGCTCCGAGCTTGATGGGAACATGAAGGATGAGCAACACGGTCAAAAAATCTCAGTGCCAAGATACGTTGGTTTTTCTTCTCTTTTTCCTTATGCCCCAACAGTTCCTCTGTGCTGAGCGTAAGGAGCTGTCCTCACCACCCCCATCAACAAAGTGCTGGCTGCAGGGAAATAGTTAAACACAGGTTTAACTTTAGGATTGGAATTAACTCCCATAATTTCTGAGGCATTTGTTCTCTCAAAAATAATCAAGTAGGAAATGGGACTGCTGAGGGGAGACAGGGAGAGAAAAGCACAGCAGGACTAAGGGAATGTGATTCTTCTATCTGGTGTGTCTCATACATTGGAAACTTCCAGTATCCCCTTTTTTGATGGGCTGTCTACCCTGTCTGTTTTCTCTCCCTTTTGGAAATGTTTGCCTAACTCCTGGATAATATGCCTCCCACGCCAGCTGACAAAACACAAAGAACTAGGAAGAAGCTTCAGCTCTAGGGGAAAACTCTTCTCTTCGTGAAAAAATGATGTAGTTTTTCTTTTCTTTCCTTGACTTGCATATTTAGAGAAGCGCAAGATGGAACAAAGTCACTGCACAAGTGCAAATAACTTCCACCTTTTTTTTTTTTCTCTAAAATTTCTCTTTGAAAACTGGTGAGTTTCTTTCTGAATATTTTGGCATAAAATACCAATTTTGGCAGTGCTTGAATGCAGCTTTTTTTGCCATTTACCAGTAGTACTATGTTACTGAGACACTGCACTCTTGAAGAGGATGAAGTGTGGTTACTTCTTAGGGAAAATGATTGTAGTTACTCCAGAAGCCAGATTGTCTTTTCCAGAGTTCATGTACAGGCTGGTCCTGCTTGTGCCTGAGAAGAGAGGTAGTACAACCAAAGGGACAGAAACAATAGGTAGTAAAACAGGAAGATATTCTACCTGGTCTACAAGTGGCTGGAAACATGCAGAAAATCAAACACGAAATGACTTTCTAGCATGCAAGCAATGAAATGAATAATCAAACAGACATATGATATCCTCTCCCTTTAAACCAGGTTCTTCTTTTCCTAAAGCACTTGAATTTTTGCAGGATAATTAGAGTCCTGACTCTCTAAGCTGCCTAGCTCCTGTCTCGAGTGGCTCAGTCCCATCCAATGCATTGAAGCTGGAGAGCCAGATCCACAGCTGGGCCACAGTATCTACCCCACTGATTAAAAAGAAACACTTTGTCAATTTTTTTTCTTGTTTCTTTGTCATTTCTTACTATTGCTTGTACTGCTGTTACTGTATAAATTTTTCCATGGAGAGTCACTGTGATTGGAAATGAGCCTCCTTAACATCTCTGTGTGCTTTTAGCATTATTTGCTTTTTGGCATTGTTGCAGACAGCTGTGTGCACACAGAACATCTGGGGGCCTGCTGAACTGTAAAACCACCTGACATCGATGTTTAATTTGCACTGACATATTTTCACTTTTACTTTATACCTGTTTACAGCCTTACATGTCTTTTGGCTCTTTGCTCTTTTACAGATGACAAGTAGCAGAGCACTGAAACAGAGGGAATACCCTCGGTCTTCTGCACAGCTGTGGTGTGTAAATAAGGGGTTGTTCCCAAAACTCTTTTCATGGCTGCTGAGGAGTGTTGGTGTTTAAATAGTTGTTTCTTGATTGCTGATACTCTCTTTGTAAGTGTTATTGTTTTGTAATGGTCATTTGCACTTGTACAACCTCCTTGTCATGAGAGTGGTTGATAGTTTGCTAAGAGGCTGATTTCAACCCGATCTTTTCACAGACATGGTTATTAGGGAATGCAGCAATCTTCTGCCAGATTTTCTACTCTATTAAGCAGCCTCATCATCTCCATGAATAAAAGTGCCTGCTTTTTTATGAGTTGGTTTTGGCGTGTTGAGGCCATTTGGGTGTTTACAATCAGTGTTGCAAAGCAGCTGATCCTGCAGGTGCCAGTTCTCTGACTATCCCCAGCTAGTTTTTGGTGCAGATCTGAAAGTACCGTGTCTGGTACTTTCTTTGCTCCTGGGGCATCTCTGTTAAAGAGACACATTAACATGTGTAAGGCAATATGCCAACCTCAACCACCCTATGATTCTTTGCATCCCACAGCCTTCTCTGGACCTGTCAGATTTGTGCAAGCAGGGAGTTGGTTCCCTGGGAGCATGGCTGGTTCCCTGGAGCATGGCTTGTTCCCTGGAGCACAGCTGCCCAACATGGTACTGCTTTGGGCCCTTCCAATGGGCACTTCTCTTTTGCCCACAACTTCCTCCTGAACCATTGTGTTTGCTTGTTGACTAAACTCTTCTTATTTCCTTGTTTCTGTCGTGACCTTTCAATGAGATCAAGGCTATTTTTTCCCAGAGATGCGAAATATTCATTCCCTGCACACATTGGCCTTTTGCTTATTCTTGAAAGCCGTGATGTAGGGAATTGCATCGCTGTCTGTTTGTGTTCTGTTGTTGATTAATCTGTTTTTTCCACTAGGGCTCTGTTATGAGAGAAGATTAATATTACAGAGAAGATACTTGTTTGTTTCAAATATTTTGTTTCCTTTCTCTGTTGAGAATACTAGTATAAACACCAGGCAGTCTGAATTTAAATAGCTAAAGTATTAGTCTTGCTATTCCAGTTGCTTGTCATTGCACTTGAGGATACAGTTACGGCTGATTATACAAAAATACCTGAGCCATACATTTTACATTCTCAATCAGCATATTATAGATGAACTGTGAAAATTTGAGATAGCTTTTTATGATAATTGAGAGAGATTTTCCTTGAAGTATGCAAGACTCTTGAGAGAAGTTGAATTGCTTGTCTGTAATTCTGTTATAAGCTTTACTGGTATTTATTTAACATGCAGTTTATTGCTACTGAATATTTTTCTTATGGCTTGCTGTCAAAGGCTGCATACTCAAAAAGTTGCTCTCCGTTTTTATACCCTCTGCACAGTGGTCTGTTTGTTACACCCACCTGAAGCATCCTCTGCGACCCTGACTCACGTGCAAGGCAGTGGTGCACTTATGTGAAGAGAATGTAAATTGTTATTGCCTGAGTGGGCCCCTTCAGCTCCCCTGTCGATGTTGATTCCATACTCTGAGTGGGGATTTGCTTGCTTAAGCTGCTGCCAAAAGTGAAATGAGCATCTGCAATGGCACTAATAACCAGCGTGCAGTTAGTGTGCAGAGGTGTGGCAGTGGGACAGAGCTTGTGCCTCAGCTTATGCACAAGGATTTGAAGGTTGGGGTGCCCGACTGAGAGCTGGTGTGAAGGCCTTTCCTCTGGTTTGATTGGAATCGTGTGTAGCACAGTGTGTCTCCATTTAGTCCATTCAGCCACGCTCTCTGTTGGTTTTAGTGTTTGCAGAGTCGGCCTCTGGGGCATTAACTCCAGAGATTTTTGTCTGTTTACCAAAATCGAAATTGCCTAGTTTGAGAGTGGGCTGCAATCCCTTCAGAAAACTCATATTTAATATATTTCCTGTAATAACATCTTAAAAACAAACACATATTTCCAAAAGGTTCTTCAGTTTTTCACCTTGCTATTTCTCACACCAGCATTAACCATCTGCTTCTCCATTTAAGTACAGAGCACAGCGTATTGCTGTGAAACTCTGACTTCTCATGCCTGGTAAAAGAAAAAGGGTGGATTTTACAGTGAGATTCCTGTCATTCTGGGGGGCAGTGATTGTCCTCAGGAAATGTTGCTGACCTGTGTGACACAGGTGCTGTGTGTGTCAGGATTTTGGTGGAGTTAACCCTTGGTAGTTCACTTTGTGAAACATCCTGTCTTACACTGCAAATCTACAGTGCTGGCTTTAGGGTTGTTTAAACCTAGCCTGGCTTGCTAATCATTAGATTATCAAGTGTGTGCTGGGTCACGTTGTGCAGGGCATGGCACATTGGAATTTCAGAGTGCCCATTTTTTGCCAGGTGTAGTTTGGTGAAGACACTGGGGCTTATCCCAGTGAGCCTTAGCACGGGGTATGGTTAGTCCAGCTTATGGTTATGAAAATGCAGGTGTTCCTGCAGCATCGGCTTGGGGTTGAGTGAAAAAGAGATGTCAAAATATTATTTCCCTCCCTCTGGAAAGGACTGGGAGGTTGACTCAATGAGTTGTTCAGTAGGGGGGGCACAGTGTGCCCAGGTAGTGCCCCAGTGCCTTGCTCTGTCATTTGTGCTGCTCTCTATTAACCTACTTCACCAGGCCCCTTCCACCACAATCTGCCTCTGTGACCTGAGCCCTGCTCACCTTGAGCCTCTCAGACCCACGGGGTGAGCCCATGAGCAGCAGCAAACTGGACCCGGGATTTGGCTTTCTGTGCAGTCCTGGCTCAGGCACAAGGACTGGGAAAAGAGAAGGTGGTTTCCTATGAGGATGAACTGTCTGACTCAGCAGGCTGTGGAGGCAAATGCCACCACGTTTTGGAGTCCCCAAAAGTAATGATAAAAATGTAATTACTTGTGATGAGACAAATACTCCATTAAGTAAAGAATATGGTAACTCTCAATTGGCTTGGGTAGCCTGGGTAATTTAAAATGAGTTATATTTCTTAGAGATCAATATGCAAGTGAACTGGAGATTATATATAGTTAATATTTGCAGGATAAACAGCTCGTAATTTAAGTTGAATATGAACAAACCCAAATCCCTAGAGTGATCATGGCTATGCTCCTGTTTGGGGTCAGTTTAACTCAGGTTTGACGTTAAGACCTCATTTCCAAAAGGCACTTAGCTGTTGAGTGACGGGGCATTAGTGTTCATGAGGTTTGTTTTTCTTATATTTTCTGTGGCCTGAATGAATTCATACTTTGACTCCACAGTGGGAGCAGTTTATTTCCAGATTTAAGACAATTTAATTGACCTTATTATTCTACTGAATTTCAGACTGTTTAAATTGAGAAGAAAAACATCTTTCTGAATTCTTAACTTCAGTCAAGAACCACCTTGTTTGTAAGATTGAAAGTGATGTTACCAAATGATCACTTAGCTGCCACGACGGAAACAAAATAATGTATAGTCCTCCATAACTGATTTGAGATTAAAGCCCACAATTTCCTCAGACTTTTCTACTCTATGTGTGTGGTTTGAAAAACCCCAACACTCAAAGCCCTGAAAACCTCAGAAAATAAAAGTAAACATGCAGTATTTTTTTTCTGGCAGATTTTTTTAAACAATGAAGAAGTCTGATGTGAAGTAAAGCAGGATCAGACATGCTATGCCAATTTCAATTGACAGATGTAACTGGTATTGAATTCACTGAGGCTGTGTCTGTTCATAACAGGAATGAACTTGGCCAGACAATTACACTCCATCTTAACAGAAAATAATGAATATTGATTGATACTGTTGCAGGTGTTGCTGCAGCCAGAAGCAGTAGCCAGAGGAGATAGAGATGCAATAGGGTATGTAGCAGGTAGTCTTGCCTTCCTGATGTATTGGCCTCATGGTGCTGCTTTGCTCCAGGGTTCAAAAACAGGCAAGCAGGGCTTGGTGTGAACTGGGAGCTGCTCTGTCCTGAGGCTCCTCTGTGGTTTGGGCTGGGATGCCTGTGCAGGCCTGGGTTCTGCTCTGGGTGGTAGAAATGGGTGGATTTATGTTTGAACTGTCTGTATAAATGAGGATAAATACCCTGTGGAAAGACTATATAGTTTGGTAACTGTTGAGCATCCTGACAGAGGGTGGCTTTCTAATGGACTTGGGCATTAGTAAATTAGTGGACCTGTATGTGTCTGCTGTGGAACTGCTGAGCATGAAGTATTTATTGTTAGCTGAGCTATAATCAGAGTTATAGAGGCTTTAAAAATAGTATGGGCTGCTGGGAGGAAAAGGTAAGAGTATGTATTAATATATTGTATTTATACCCACAGCATGTTTTTCTTTCCAGAGGTGAGTTTTTATTATAGTATGTTACAGACATGGCACAGATTTTGGAGATAGCTGCATGGCTCTGAGGATGAGGGGACAGAGTGCCATGGCTGTGGAAATGCTTGGGAAGGTGTGGGAAGGCAAGAGGTAGCTGTAGGGAGGGAAGGGGCAGTGGGTCTGTGCAGGACATTTCTTGTGCTATAGCGAAGTGGGATTTAAATTTAGAACTCGTATGCGACCCAGTGTCAAATCAGGAATGTGTGGTTGAAAGTGTGTAATCAGCTCCAAGTGGCTGCCTTGTAAATCTCAGGAGTGGAAACTGGCCTCGGGCTAGCAGCCGTCTCTGCCGCATCTCTGCTTGAGTGAACTTTAATTTGACTCTTTATCAAGAAAAGCAGTGAGAGAAAGAGGGGAGGGGGGGAAAGATGAACACAGTGTGAGTTGCCCAAAATAGGCTTTGTATGGATAAAGGTGATTTTGCTGGAGACTTTACAAAGAGTTCTGTGTGCCCTCAAAGAAAAGCAAAGTCCTGATAGAAAGTGTAACAGGAGAGGAAGGCGCAAGAGAAACTCAGAGAAATGCTCTGGTTCTGACTTTGGGATCTCCTTTTGACATTATTGGGTTGAAAGTGTGCACAGCACTTCCAAAAATGAAGTGATGTCAAATTGAGCTATTGCAGTCCGGGGCCAATCTGCAAAACATTCCATACTCTGAGTGGGGATTTGTTTGCTTAAGCTGCTGCCAGAAGTGAAATGAGCATCTGCAATGGCACTAATAACCAGCGTGCAGTTAGTGTGCAGAGGTGTTCAGGGAGGGAGTCAGGGCATTAAATACTGTCTGAAATTTTGAGCAGCTCCTGCCTAGGGAGTTCGTTTGTGATATTATAATGTGAAGTCTACATTATGAAAAGAGATTATTGATGTTGTGAAACTCGTCAAACCTTGTCAGGTCTGCCTTGATTAGATGTGGGGAAGTTGCAATGTGCCATACTGGAGACTGGGGGATATTTTGAGCCAGCTGTTTTTCACAAGTCTCAAGCAGTGTAAAATAAAATATTAGTGACAAATGGAAATTTAATCTCTGGGTGATTTATAGTCCTGGGAACAATGTACTCTGGGGCAACCTGTTAATGATGTTAGGGAGAGATGGTTCATTCTGTAGGTGTTAAGCATAGACTTATTCAAAGGAACCAGTTCACAGTGTCAGTGAACCAACCAAGATCAGAAACTCAACTGTTCTTAAATGAGTCAAGTCACTTTTTGTAGTTGAGATCTGGTAATTTAGCTTTTTATTGTTTACATGGGTGAAATACTTGATATTTAGCAAACTACAAGTTTTACACATGTCCATATGTTGACAGCAAACATAAACATTTATATGAAGTAACACTGAAAATCTGTATTTTTCACACATTGGAAGGTGTCTGAGTCCATTCTATTTTCCCTGGAGGAATATCAAAATAATTTTAAAAAAGGAAACTGGGTATAAAAATAGTGGTTAGAGAGTATTCTATATTTATAGATCTACTAGAAGAGCTGCTGTTTTCCTTTTTTTTCCAGGAAAACAAGAGAGACATAATCCTACTGTATGCATACGTACAGTGTTCATGGCCTAAAAATCAATCATGGAAATAAACAGAAATCCAAGTAGCTCAATCTGCTCACCTTCTAGAATGTAGCTTGTAATACTCACCCAAAGAACTACCATATGATCAGTGTTACAGTCTCTTCCCTCGTGGTTTTTTTCCCCTTACATAGCGTATCATTGTTTTATCTTCAAAGTCATCAAAGTGCTTGAGAAAGCAGAATGTATTGAGACTTTCTAAAAAGTAAAAATACTCTTTCAGCTTACATTGCCACGTGGTTTCAGTTGAGTTGTGATATGACCAGTCTTGGGCCTGCAGAGGAAAAGCCTCTGTACTTCAACCTGCCAAAGTCATAAGCTCACACACCGTTGTGTCTTTGCTGCCTCCCAGTCGATTCATTTGGTGCCTGGAGGCTCAAACCTGGGCACTTTCACATCTTCACAGCTTAGAACAGTAAAGCAGACTGGCATGTAAACAACTATAAACTGTGAAACCCCAAAATATCAGGGAGGATTAAGCATGAGCTATTTTTGAAGCATCTGCTGCCACATCTTTTGTTAGGAGAAGGGTAGTTTTGAGCTCCTGAGAGGTGCTCTTGTAGACACTGAAGCCTGTCATAAAGCTCTTTGTTCAAAAAGAAATCTAAGCTAATGTAAACTACTTGAAGAAGTGTTTGCCAATAAACTTAAATATAGCTTTAGCCATCTCCTGATCTCAGAAGCCTCCCTTTCTCTCCAACCCCAGCTATTTACTAAATTTTCCTGTACTGAAACTAGGTGAATGGTTACAAAATGCTTTTCCTCCCTTTTGATATCCATATTGTAGGAGAAAATGATGTTAAATCCCCTTTAGCTTAAAGCCAATTAGAGCTAGTAATGAAGTCTTTGTTCTTGTGTGCTGTTTCTCTTGTAACTATGATAATTATGTAAGGATGGGGCATCTGTCTGGGAGCTTGGCAGGCTGAGAGACTTGGGTGTAAAGTCAGGCCTGTTCGAGTTGTGGATGTAGTTGGATCTGTGCAGCTCCAGTGCCAGAGCCAAACTGTCCCATGGCTCTTGGCTTACAAACAGGCGGGGTCTGGTGCCCCCAGAGGACACCAGCATGGTCAGGGCATGCAAAGGCATCAGCTGCCTCTGTGTGTTGTAGGGTGAGCCATCTTAATTTTCAGCTCAAGTTAAAGTCTGGAAAAAGCATTGCTGATATAGTGAAAAGAGGTTAAAGGAGTCTCAATATATAGTGCTTCTGGTCTCTTCACTCATTTAGCTGTGTGGGCCTGCCTGAAGGTGCCTGAGCCCGTGAGCTCCTGGTGGGAGTGGGTGAAGAAAAAAGAAATAGGGTGCAGCAGGGTGAATGTGTGTAGACCAGGTATGTGTGACTGTAACAGACCACCAGGATGTGACCTTTTGAGTCTCAGTTCAGTGATTAGGAAGGAAGGTAGTGGATCTGAGAACCTGCTCCCAGATACCTCTTTTACTCAGTCAGTGGGAAATGAAATGGGAAATGAAGCTGCCACTTCGAGCAAGTTATTTTAAAGCTGAAAGCTTTGAAGGTCAGTCCCACTGGAGTGACATTTTAGCCAAGGGGAGCAGAGAAGAGATCATTCCGTGAGTGAAGCAGAGAGAGTTGTGACCTTAATGGAGTCATAAAGGCAGAACAAGACACTATGGAAGTGAGTTCCCATATCCAAGGAAGGGGTTTATATTAAATCAGGGACGAAATGAGCAGTGAAGAAAGAAATGTGAAGGCTTCCCTCTTTTTTTTTTTTTTTTTTTTTTTTTTGGGTAACAAAAAGCAAGTTTTGCAATTGACTTATTTTTTTTTTTTCAAAATTAGTTTCTGCTTGGTAGCTATCATTAAAATAAGTTCTACCCTCAGGTACTCCAGTATGTGAACAGAATTATCTATTATCCCTGAGGATATTCTGTTCTTACTGAATTATTTTCTTTGTAGAGGTAATTCAGTTGTTTGTAAAGGACCCATCAGAAATCTGTATAATTCTAGACAGACTGACCACGTATTAGTTTGTTCAAGGCAAGAGTTTTCAGAATGTTTAAAAGTCTGAATTTTGTACTTGAATTTCATGCTCTCCAGCAGGGCTTCTGTGCAATCTGTTGATGACCAGAAAGCCCAGTGGTCGATTCTACAATTCTGTCTGCTTCAAATGGGCTGTAATTTCTCTGGAGGAGAGCGATGGGGCAATTCACAATTAAAATACTGTGACAAGAGCAACAATACTCCAGCAGCCAGAATTTCCAAATTGAGATGTCTTCCTTTAAAGATGTTTTAGGTTCACAGCTGGGATGTAGGACTTGCAGAGCGCTGCTCATGTTGAATGCTCTGGAAATGCAGGCAGCACATGGAAGGGGTATCGTCCCTGGGTGAAACTAGATTTTATGTGCTTGGAAACAACTTGGCCACTTGGGCATAGGTAGAATCCCCCTTAATCCCTCCTGCTTTACTCTAGTCAAATTTATGTAGGGTATTTTGCTTGCAATTTCTTTTCTATTAAAGAGATTTCTGAACTCTTACCATGTTTAATTTTTGCTTCCAGCTGAAATACAAACATTCCAGACACATGGCTTAGTGCTTCCAAAGCATAAGGGAGGATTTCTTAAGGCTTTAAAAAAATTCTAAAATATTAATGTTGTTTGTATTTCAACACTTTAATACCCACCTCTTCGTATTAAGAGCCAAGGCCATGAGAAACATGGATTATGATGAAAGAATTAACTTTTCTCCTTAATACAGATCAATGCACCAGCTATTGTAACACTCTTACTGGTCGACAGGAAGAAGCAAAATTACTTTGATAGACTGACCAACCCTATTAATTCACCTTAACCTCCATGCTTCATTCCCTATGCCATATTTGTTGTACAAGCACAACTTGCTTTCAGGGCTCTGCTCCTGAGCTTGTTACCTCTTTGTGTAGTAGAGTATTGAGTTGTGTTTTCTCTCTGTGGAAATGGGACCATCTAGCAAGGCAAGCAAAGCCAGTGTTATTTAATATCTGTGCTTGAGAACATGACAAACTGCCTTCAAAGTAGCAGCCACTACTTGAATGGCTTTCCATAGTACCCATTGCCATCTTTCTTCAGTTGTAATTGCTTCTTGGAAAGGACTGTATTGATTTGCAGATATAATTATCTTAAAACAAAGCAAAAACCATTATTTTAACAGGAATATGAAAGTCTGTGCTGCAGAGAAGAGAGGTTAATGCTTTGTCCCTACTCAGAAGTGGGAGACTGTCCAGGCATGCAGAGCAGCTTAAGATCAGAGCTAATGAGCCTCAGACAGTTGATGAAACATCTGGGAAATGGGAAAAGCTTGGGATGCAGTTGCTGGGGTCTGGAGGGGTCAGGTGTGGGGCTTTGGGTGATCCTTCACCCCAGTGTTATGGAACCTCTGTGGAGGTGACTGAAGAACTTGCTGTTGGCAGACTGGGCAGCAGCAACTTCCCATCTGTGTCCAGCAAAGTCTGTTTGAATACTCTAATAGGTGAAATTGTATTTGCTTTTGCTGTCTCTTGGTGTAGCTGGTCTGCTGGTGTAGCTGACTAGTAAAATGTCATATGAAGTCAGTAGATCTTGAAAAGTACTTGTTTTCTTTAGCACCTAAGGAAAAAGGACCCATATCCCTCCTCATAATCAGGGTATTTGATTGTGAAAAATGTGCCTTCGGTAGGCTACTAATAGCTTGTTCTGTTCCTAATTGTCCTTTAATCTTTGCTTCTTGTAGGATTAATTATTAAAACTTGCTTCGTGCTCCTGACTTCAGTTAACAGAAGCCATATATTGCCTTTGTGTTTCACCCAGCCACTGGGCAGGTTCTCTTGCTCACGTACTGCTGCAAGTTGAAAGCAACCTGTTTGGGGGTATTTTGGACAGAGGGAGATAGTTGCATGCTGTCTTCATATCACTTCCTTGCTGGCTGCTGAAACTAATTGCTTTCAGTGCTATACAAAAGCCTGGTTTCACATGTTCTGCTCTGGGTGCAGACTTTACATTGTCTAACAGTAAAGCAAGGACAGCGTGTGAGATTGTTATATGCTGAGAAGGAGAAAAATCGATTGTAATCACAGAAGTAGAGGGCTAGGGGGGTGCAAGGTCACTGGCAATTAGTGACTGTGCTGCAGCACTGAACCTGGCACGGAGTTCCTGGAAAAACAGAATACCGTAAGCTGTGGAGCAAACCCTGTCGGTGTATCAGTACTCTGGCATATCATTAAGGGAAAGACCAGCTGGACTGTGAAGAGCTTGAGTTCCACAGGGAAGGGGAATTTGTCTTCTGCAGCCTTTGCAGATTACCCATAAACTGAGGAGAGAATAAGGTTTTGAGATAAGAAAACATTGGATCATACCACAGTGCAACATTTTCAGTGTTTACACACATAGATCCTCGCTCTCGTGAAGAGGTCTGTGGGAATTTCCCTGGGAATGGTGTGTTTGTCCTGCTGGAGTTGAGAATGGTCATGTAAGCCTGTGTGGGGGACTTGAAAATATCTGGGAGGTGACGCCCCTCCTTTAGAACTGTGTGCCTGCCCACATGGGTCTCTTTTATTCAATGCTTTCCTCGGCATTGCTCTTTGCTTTGACCATTTTCCCCTTTACAAGGAAGTGCTGGTGATTAGCAAACGTTCTCATATGGTGTCTGCTTTAGGACACTCACAGGAGTTTAGACATCCTAATATTGCTCTGAAAAGAGCCAGAAACCCAACTGTTTGCTGCTTACGCATGTAACCTTGCACAAGAAAGGCTCATTGGGGAAAGTCAAAGAACTTAAAGGGAAATTATATACCAGCTTAGCTTTAGAAGCATTACACAGCTTTCTTCTTCCTTATCAAAGAGTGATAATCAGCTTTCTTCTTTCTGACAGAAGTAGCTGTAAAAAAGTTCTTTTTCTCTCCCACCCTGCCTTTTTTCTTCTGAATTTCTTTAAAGTTTGCTTTCCTTGTACATACACAACTGCTTCACTGTGTGACTTGACAGAGAGGCTCTTTCCTGAAATAACCATTAAAAAAAGTCTGTAGAGCTTTTGTTGTCATACACAAAATTGCACTTGCTTACTGTTTTAAGTTAGCTAAAATTCTGGGGGGGTTTTGTTTTGAAATAGTTCATACACTTAAGATATAGGATGAGGAAACTGAGTGTCAAAAATACAATCCTAAGATGTTATTAATTCTTACAAAGAAACAACTCTTCACTGCAAATTTTTTATTGAGTGTATGGGGAAATGATACCAAAGAGAGGAGTACAAGATGCAGCAGATCCTTGTCTAGATCAAACATAGGTCACTTCCATGGGACCGACAACCAGACTATAGAATTCATGAAAAAGAATGTTCTCCTTAAAGATGCTGTCTGTGTCAGGTTAAGAAAAACAAATGCATTACTTGATTTCTGAGAGCAGCATATATTGAGAAATCTCTCAGATCTGTTCTGAGAGCTATTTAGGTATCTAACTCCCATTGAATTTTAAGTTCAATGAAATCAATGGGAATTAGGCACCTGAAGAACTTAAAAAATCTGACTTTTAGTTTACTGTTTATGCAGGGGAGTGAGGAGTTGATGCTGTGGGTCAGGTCCCTCCTTCTCAGTTTTGTTCCTAGCAGGTTCAGATGGGAGCATAGGGACAAGCCCTGCAGCTGCCTTTGGTGCTCAAGAGGTGTATATGTGCTTTAAATAGGGATATTTTTCATGTTACTTCCGTATTTCCAAATAAACCCCTTTTTTGGGGTCATGAAGTAGGGTATGCTGGACAAGTCCTTGTGCTTGACCTCCCATACAGGTGCGGGTGTCTAGTCTATTTTATGCTTATCATAAGAACAAATTAAGACACATCTTGGTAGTTGATTTTAATTAAAGGCCAAATTGCTGTAAGGAATTTATTTTTTTCTGATGGAACAGAGTTCTGCTGTTAGGAAGTGACTGCATCAAGCTAATTACGCTACAAAGATGAAAATGTTTCATCTCAAGCCTGGGCTTCAGCACTCAGTAACTCATTGATTTTTAGTATCTCAAATGCTTACATCAGAAGTGTAGAGTCATGGGCATAAAATAATCTGTATGAATTATGAATCTTTACAATTTCTTTTTTATTAGTAATAGTTAGACGATTTGTCTCAATTACTATTGCAGCCAAGTAAAGAGCAAGTATGTTACTCATTGGTACATGATGGGAATGAGCTGCTTTTTGATATGGGTCAAATGTCGTCTCATCATCCTGAATATGCACTCCTTTAACAGTCTGTAACACTTCTGTACCCCTTTTATTGCCACAAGTGCTGGCTCTAATGACCAGAATGTCAGAATGGATTCATTAAAACGCAAGTCTTGTGTGTAAATAGATTTAAAATAAGTGAGGCAGATGTAGTAGGTGGCCTTTTTCTCTGCCCCGTAAGGTCAAGAGGAGATAATCAAAAATAAGCACACAACATAGCCTTTAGCAAGGAAAAATACAGCAAAACTCAGCTCCTCATTTTCTACAATCCTGTTGCTCTTGGCGAGCAGTACTAAATGATCTTTTCTGTACTCCTCCATAGGGACACCTGTTTATTTTGTTTATGTGACCTTTTTAGTTTGCCTTTCTATTATATCATTCCCTGCAAGGAGAGGGTGTTTTGCAGAAGTTACACCTGAAAAAACTTACATGTAATTTCCAGTTTCTCTTTAAATGAGTAAAATGTTTGGGTTGAACATCATGGCTTTTAAAGCAGTCAGTGAGATTTCACCTGTTCAGTGGAAAGAGAAAAGTGTCACCCTCTGTTATTTGTTTTTGTTTGAATAATAACCACAGGGGTTTCTTGTCCCTGATAGTTGGGGGAAATGGGAATTTAAAATCATGCTGAAAGTGGTGGTTGTTTTAAAATACTCCTGTATGCTGTCACAAGTGTTTTTCAGAAATGTAACTTGTATAGAAATTCTCAGTGTACCCTGGTAATTGACAGTCTTCCATCCATATGCAAGCTTGTTGTTCAGCACTGCTTTCTTGTACTGCTCCCTGCCTCTTTGGTATCTCTGTTGAATTTTGTCCATGCAGAAGGTCAATTTTGCTATTATTTACACCCATGTGTCGTCCTCTACTGTAATAACAGGCCTGAGGGGTCATCTGGGTCTCACACTGTAAACTAAAACTAAAAAAGATTGGTCCAACATATAGGAGAATAAAACAGTGGCCTTAAAATTGATGTCAGTGGCTTCATCTTCTCTTGATAGAAGATGAGGTGGGCAGGGTAGCCCTGTTTTGCATCACTCCTTTTTTTGCTGCTGTTGATAGCAGTCCATGCCAGAGTAGTGGAAGAAGGTTCCCAGAGATTCCTCAGTCAATCTGCCTTTTCATTACCTCCTTCTTCAGGAGAAAAGGTATCTGTGGGACAGGTTCAGTCACATCGTTCAGGCTGCTGAACTTTAAGGGTTTGTCATCCCTCTTCCAGTAGTCTGATGTCAAATAAACAAATCATGAGTGGCAAAACCCCTGCTATGGCAATAGTTTCCCTGCAGCCCTTTGAGAGGTGATGGGGCAAGCTGGGTGTCCTGAGCAGAGATGGTGTGACATATGTCTGTATACCAGTCAGTGTAACTGCTGATATTTTCTCAATCCAAGTGTGTTTGTTGTTCTCCAGCCAAGCATTTTGTATTACTGGTTTTATTGTTGACAGTGTTTTATCTATGTCTTTATCTGATATGACTCCAGGTAGTTTGGTTTGCTCTGGCACATTAAGTGGTGTGGATTTTTGTGCAGCAGTTCTTCATCTATTTTGACATGTGTATCTGTCATTTTTATCAATTTTTTGCCAAGACCAGACTGGTACAATCTTAATCACAGTATGTTTTCTGGAATTGACTGTGTGAGCCCCTGCACATGAATTTCCTTTTTTGGTGGCTGAAGTGACCTTGTGTTTTCTGAAAAGGAAGATTTCATTTACTGTTACACTGGTTGACCAGTTTATTAAAATGCTGGCAATAGTCAGTCACTTGTTGATTGTTTTTACCACATTCCATTGCAAATACTCTGACTGAGATCATGAGCTGGGCCAAGTACTGGGCAAACTGAGAGAACCTCTGCTGCTGTCCTTGCAGGGCAAGTTGAGAAAGAGCAGCCAAGACCCAGAGACCCAGACAGGTCAAGTTGTTTTGCTCATGATCACACAGGAAGACTGTAGCAGAGCAGGGAGTGATATGCAGGTCTCTGACTTTGAGCCCAAAGTATTGCTTTTGTTCTTAGCTCAACCCTCCTGATCTCACAGACCGCCTCCCAGCCCCCCGAGGCATCATTCTGGTTTTGGTTATGAAAGGGTCTGTTAAATTTTTTAAACTGTTCTGGTGTTCTCTGCTATAAGCTTTTCTGCCTCAGTAAGCCCAAACTTTTCTGGTTTTGTTTCTGCTAGAGCTGACTCAAAAATATCTGTGGATGAGGAGCAGGCACAACCCAGCCAGATTTGGTATTAGGATATGTTTCTTGACTTACTCTGTTTAGTTGATTCAGAGTTTCTTTTATATTCAGTCTCTCCGGGACAACCAGCATCTCTAATTTTTCACATCCTCTATGGAAAGACTTAAGCAGTCTGAGACTCTGATTGTCCAGCAAATAAAGACAGAAGCTTCTCAAGGTGGGATGCAGGCAAATTGTGCAGCATATGAGATGGTCACCTCGGAGAGTATACTGCGGAAAAGGTACTTTCTGTTTCTTGTAGGTTTCTAAAGATACCATGGCTTTAATCTCTGTTAGGTCCTGGGAGTTAATGATTTGAGCCTTGATGAAGCTCAACATTGACTTTACCTTTTTAATTTGGTTCCAACAATTGTTGTATCCTACAGTACTCAATCTTTAGTACTGGGAATAATCAGGCTAATGATCTTGCTCTTGGCTTTGGGCTTCTGCAGCATGTTGGAAAGTTTTGTCCCACTAGCAACAGCAGCATTGCTGCTCTGCCTGCAAGAAAGCATCTGTCTGCTTCCTTAGATGTGCAGCTCTTGGAAAGGAAGAGGAGCAATGATGCTTTCTCGCCCTTGTAGAGCCCTACTGTGCTCCTTATTCATGCCTCCTTCACCTGCTTCCTTCATCCTTTGGTCTGGAGCTGCTTGAGATTTGTTTCATGTCTATCTTCCTCTATTGCTTTCCCTCTGAGAGGGCACTGAAAGAATAATGGGAGTGTTGTAGAAATGAAAAGCAAAACTGGAAATAGAGGCTGTGGGGGTAAAGGGAAGCATGTAGATGGGAGAGAGCAGATGTAGCAGGTCACAGCATGAACAGATTCTAAAAGCTTCTTCTTCTGCTCCAAGCATTTAAACCTATGATGTTTGCCACAGCTTTAATCTCATTCAAGTCCTTCAGCAGTATGGACAAACTATGGGAGTTTGTGTATGAGGAGTCTTTCTCTTTTTTGTTCTAGGTTGTTATTTGGAGAGTCCTAATGAGCCATGATTGTGCTTTAAGTTAATAGCTATCCAAGGGATTCAAAATTGAGGGGAACAATTATTTGAGTGCACTGTTGCTTTATCTTCATTACTGACAAAATCTGAAGGGTACTATTACTGTAAGCTGACTATAATAAGTTGTATCTGATTTTCTTTTAATTAGTGATTTGTTATCTCCTGAAATACTGGTTAATGCCAATTAAGAAAGCATTGTGAGATAGGTCTGATGTGATACTGTTGCAATTTCTCTGTCTGAATAAAGGGAGGGGGAAAAGAAGAGTAAGTTAGTAAGTTTGTTCTTGAAGGTTTTGGCTTCCTTACACACTTTATTTAATAAGTCTCCAAAGATTCAAATGCCATGGTTGCTGATGAAGGTTACTTTGGGATAGCTCTGTTCCTTAACCCTCAATAATTCTTCCTGTTCAAAAGAGTGTGGGGCTTATGAGTCTGACTGCTCTGTTAAGCGAAGTTGTAGGTCATGGGGAATGCTGGAGTTTCTGTGTCAGTCCTGCTGACAGCCTTCAAAGCTTCAGAAAGTGATAAAGGGATAAATCACCACAGGCATTGCCTTCTGATGCTGAAAGAAAAGTTCAGATGTTGTCTCTGAGTGTACTTGGCACATCTGGTGAGATTTTTTGACATTGGACATGGTGTTTATGGTTGATGACCTCTTGGGTCAGTAAGCAGAAGGTGGGCAACAGGGCTTCTGGAGCTAAATACAGTAACTTCAACAAGTTAAAATAAGATGTTTGACCCCAGCTGGCCTTCCAACACACTGCAGTGGCTTATGTAATAATCAGTGAAAGTAGGTAAAACATACATAACTAAACAAACTGGCATGCCATTGTCATTATTTTTCCATACAATTTGAAAGACAAAATATTTTCTATAGTAATTTCCTGTATTCTCTGCAGATTTCATTCTTGGCTGTCAGTAAATGGTTCATTAAGAGCTAATATTAAATTCGCTAGTGTATACAAGGAATGGGCCCCTGAGCCACTGATTAAAAAGCAAGGTAGGGAAGGCCAAAGCATTTAATTGGAAGCATGAGAGGCGTTAATCCTTTTGTTTTCTTCCAGTCAACAAATTGCTGTTAAAATGAGAGGGAGAAGGGCTGTGCTTTTTCAGAGCACAAGAGGTTTGTGAAGGAATCTTTCAGCCCCCTCCTGCCTTGGCTCCAGTGAATGCAGGATAATTCACCAAGAGGGGACAGTTGTGACACACCAGAAGTGCCTCAGGAATTGCAGAGCATAAATATGATGGTTTGAAAATGAGCAAATGGCAGATAGTGCACACTTGTGACTGCGTGCACGACTCTAAGCAATTTTTGGTAGTGACATTAATGTTTTGAGAAGCATTTAACAACATCCCTTGAAATGCTTTTTCGGACAACTGACAGCCAGCAGTAGCAAGATGTTTCTCACTTCTTAATTCAGTGCTCCCTGATGATACTGTATTTTGTAGTGAAAGGATGAAGCACCTTCCCAAGTTAATGGCTGTGCAGGATGAGGGCACAGTCACTCTGGTTACTCCAGAACGAGCCACCCAGCACTTTTGAGCAGTACCTTTGATATATGTCCCATGTGGCAAAAAGCTCCTACGAGGCTAAGGCTTGCCCCATACCATTTCAGTTGCAGTTTGCACCATCCTTGACTGTGTCATGCATTGTTTGCTGTCTCCTCTACGTGGTTGGGACAGTGATGAACTTTCTAACCTGTGTAGTTTTTGGCAGAATGGTGTCAGCTACATTAACTCTATACAAATGTTAAATACTAATGTGTAGCAGCATAGGGGATTGAACAAAAACAGATGTCTGGGGAAACAAAGTGAACCTGCTCTCAAGGTTTTTAACAAGGAACCCCGCAGGAAACAAAAAGGGCACTGAGAGGACATCCTTAAAACAATGACTGTAATGAATAAACTGTTCATATATGGAGTGTTTTGCCAAAAATGAGCCTTGGGCATGGCAGGGAGATCCATTGAAAAGTTCATATCTACAGACTCTTTTGATTAAAAAAAAACCAAAACCAAAACAAAACAACAAAACCGAGAGAGAGAGAACATATAAATATATAATGGCTATAAATCACTGGGTTATTCAATTATTCATATCCATGCGAAACCCCTGCATTTATTCTAAAAGAGCAAAAATGGAAAGGGATTATTTCTCCTAGTTGTTTTTTAATATAAGCAATAGAGGAGCAGTGGTAAATGATCTTTGTTTTGTGTTCTTTCACAAAATTTGTAGTGTTCATTTATTTTGAGTGCTTTACTGAGTCAGTTCACTTGCAAAATTTTTTAAATAATAGCACTGACCTTTCAGCAAGTGGCACAGAATGGTGGAAAACAATTTTGCTTTCTGAATTGTGTATTCCTGGTGGACAGAAACAGTCTCGCTAATCTTAAGGACAGGTCAGAAAATGTCCCATTCTTCTGGTGGACACCTCTCAGTAATGTCATGGATAAGGATTATTCAGTGAATAACTGCAAATAAAAATAAGAGGAGTTAGGAGCCTATTGCCATTCATGCTGAAAAATTGAGATTAATTAGGTAAGTGATTCAGTATGAATTATTTGCTTAGATTCTTGTAATGGGAAAAATTTCCTGCTGATGTAGTTTGATTGACCCCAGGGAAGGTGAGTCACTGCAATAGAGCATATAGTATTGGCTCTAACTTAGCATCTGTTTTTTTCCTCATTAATCCCAAACTAAATGCCTGGCAATAACAATTATATGGCAGTGGATGACTTGCCAAGTTCAAAAGTGTGTACACCACCAGCTGTCTTGGTGCTGAGCTGACCCTGGTGCTCCCTGCATGCAGCCTTTGGTGGTGCCGTCTCTGCAGAGAGGAGTCTGCTGTGCAACCTGAAGGATTAATTCCTCCCCCCCTGGAGCAAATCCATGCTCCCCACAGTGTTTAATTATGGTATCCCTCCGCTGATGATTCCTTGTTCTCCTCCTGCTGCTGAAGCAGCCATGGAATGTTTGCCACGATGTGTAGAGTGCATGGGAAATGCCTCCCTGTGAGGGGAAGCCAGGACTTGGTACGCACACAGAGCGGACTAGCACCCATTCTGTGCGTCTCTGCTTTGCATTTAATGCTATTTAATGTAGCTAACTATTTAGGAATAGCTCAGCATTTCACACACTCTGGTTATAGCATCTGAATTTCAGTCAGCTGAAAAACTTGCTGCTACAGTTTTTGGTGTTGCATCAAATACCCCTAGCTCCTTCTTCTATAAGTAGCATCAGTCTTCATCTGAATCTGGGACACATTTTTGCTCTCTCCATTTCACTCATCTCAAATAACATTTAGTGATCTTTGCTAAGACAATACAGTTCTGAGCTAAAATATTTCTGTTTTCAAAGTGGCCTTTTGTTAAAGTACTTAATTCCCTGGCTTCCTGGGGAAACAACCTTTCCTGTTACCATCACTTCAGTGTCTTTATATGCCTATTTACAGCTTGATATATTTACTTTTGAGTAATCAAAAAACCAAACTGCATCTTTGGAGTGTTGTTAATAGGCACTAAGGGGGCTGATTCAGAAACTTTTGAGGTTAGGTGGACTCTTTCAGTTGATGTCTGTGAGCTGTGAGTAAGATTGATAGAAGTGGAAGCACACTAAGGAACTCCCTGTCCACACTGCTGTCAGTCTGAATGCTGAGTCTCTTTGATTATGGTTGAACCCTGTCAAAATTTTGAGGAGAAATTACTGTTATGGCCCTTGCAGCTTGGGAGAAATAATTCAGAATTTGAAACTAAGTCATTGCTCTGGGAAACCTGCTGGTTTGAGCCTTTCTGTGTGGCTCTTGTCTGATGCCATGAAACTGTCTCCAGTTGATACTTAGCTTGAGTTGCAAACTTTTATTCATAGTTCAGTGAAAACAACCTTAGAGACTAAATATTGGCATTTTCTTCATTTTCTGTGTTAGTTTATGTGTTATGTTGTTGTACATAAACTGTGTAGAAAACACTCTCAGAACAGGGACTGACTGCACTTTTGAACCTCACAGGGTTTAGCTTTGAGAATACTGAGGAGGAGTTTCATTTCTGAAGACGAGTGAGCAGCAATGCAGTCGCTCACTGGGTATGCACACTTACTCCCGCACGATTGAAGTTCCCAGTCAGAACATTAAGCAGCTAATTGAAATACACAAATAAAGTGTTGGTAGTATTTTTATGGTGCTGAGCCTGTTCTTCAAGACCTGCTTGTTCCTGCCAATGATTGAGTAAATGTGAGGAACCTCATTTTCTTTCGGATTGAATTGAGGAGTTGTCACATGAGTATCCTGTGTATCCTGTGTGTTTTCTTCTCCTTGATATAACTGAAAAAACATTTAGTATTTACCTCTGTTGACTTCCATCACTGATCCTGTCTCAGCAGATGAAGGCTGTGTTGTTTAATTAGGATAAGGAAGGACTTCTAGACGTCCCCTGTAATGATTACTAAAATTTTCAAAGATACTTCCTCTAAAGTGCTTTGAAGCCTGCTTCTTGACACTCAAGTTAAATATGATGGAATTAATTTTGTAGATGGCCTCGTCATAAAATCAAGATAGCATCAGCTCTATGAAGAGTATTCCAGTTAGTGTGTTAATTTTAATTATATGGGAAAAAGATCTGTTTCACCCTGATAAGTTAGTGCTTGTCATTGCTTTAGATTTTTTTGGATGTTCTCCAGAGCAGGTAGAAGGTTAGCTAATTTTAACATGTGAATAGAGAAGGGAATATTATTAATACCCTCCCCCCAAACAAAACTATTTAACACTGCTTGGAAGAGAAAATTATAGGCTGCAAACAAATGATACTGTTCACACCTAGAGTTTACATGGGTCTTTGAATACACAATGATAACCACTTTCTCTAGTATTCCCATAGCAACAGGAAAATAGTAACACAGATGTAAAGTGATATATTGCTGACATTTCTGTTATCCTGTCCTTTGCATAGACTTTCTCTTCCTCTGTGCTGTGGTTGAGTATCTTCTCTCCTGTGCAAAGGCTCCCTAGGACAGAGCTATGGCAGGACAGTCATGTGTCTCTGTGTGCCTCTGGTTTCTGAGGCATCTTCACCCCAACATGGTGTCCAGAGCCCCCCTGACCAAACACACCACTGTGTCCAGACCTGACAGGAGCTCAGTCAGTGCACTGTGTGAGAAGCTGCAGGCTGAGGATGAATCTTCTCCTGACACCATGGGCATAAGGCACCTTCTTTTCCTGGTGACCAAAACCCTGAACTCCCCAGTAAACTGAGAAGAGTGGGAGACAGGAAAAGTTTACTCCTGTATATTGTTTAAAATTGGCTCACACGTTGAGGTATATTCTAATAGTTCACTGACAGAATGAATGAATGCCCAGTATCCCGATCCTTTATGGATCCCTTCTAATATGAAATATGCGATGATCTCACAGGGGCCTTGTTAGCTTTGTAATAGAGATGTGTTGCCAAACAGGTGCTGTTTGTGTGCACCTTTTTGTTTTCTTGTTTGTGTTTGCAGTTAAGTCCTGTTTGATACTGTTTCAGTCTGTGTTCTTGGCAATGTGGGTTATTTTCCTACTGAAGACACATGGAAAGTATTGAGATTTACAATGTTTATGGAAAGATACTACCTGAAACCAGACGCTTTACCTCTGAAATTCCAGTATTTATAAATTTATTTCCCTCCTTTCTAGACCACCAAGACATTTAAAAGGTCAATATGTGATACAAATATTTTTGTCATGGAATTATGGACACTAGTAAAATCAGAATGTTTGTTTCAATATCTGTGGTATTGTGAATAATGATTGTAGGAAAAGTGAAGTGTTTTGGGCTGATAAACTAAAAATTAAGTATTCCTGACACTGTCAAAACTAGAGCCCAGGGAATTTCTGCTTTAAAAAAAAAAACTAAGAAAATATTTCATTTGGACATATCAGAACACTAATTAATAAAGTTTAAAAATACCATTGGAACCTGTGCATACATAACCTGCCTGGGACTTCTATTCAGCCTGAACCCTTGACATTGATAATATCACCTGCTTTTATGTTCCCCAGACAGATAATGCATTGTGTCAATTTTGCAGTCTTCTGATAGTGTTGAATGTGTCCTTGATCTTTCCTTATGAAAGAGACTGAATGGTAGACCTTGATTTATCTTTGCTGTACCTTTTATCATATTGTCTTCTTTATTTTCATGTCGTCTCTATCTTTGCTTTTGCTTCTCTGATCTAAGAAGTCCCAACATCTTCAGTCTCTACTGATACAGAAGAATCAGCGCGACTTTAATCACATTTACTGCCTATCTTTGGAACTTTTATAATTCTGCTACGTCCTTTTGAAAGTGGTGTGACCCGAATTAAATAGAACACCTCATCCTTTCTTATATGCTCTCCTCCCCTCTGAAGTGCATTTTGAACTTCGTATTTCTTCTTTCTTTGGTTGCAAGAAAAAGATGCATTCAACTGGGCAGCGACGGTATCTGTTTTGAATGGGCAGATTTATTTTTTCTTGCAAAGACTTTGGGCATGTCAGTTGAAATCAAGTGGAAGACAGTGGCAGTAGCTTGCAAGCATTGTACCAAATGTGGAAGTACAAGTTCCTTTTGAATAATGTATTTATCATGCATTAAGCTATTAATAGAGTGAAGAGTCTAGGATTGCCTAAGACAAAAGTTGGGATTTTGGTTGGAAGGAAAAATACTGTCGTTAAGTGAAACTTTTTATTGTGTTTTCTTTGACCCACATTTTTGAGGATTCTGTTGTTGTTTTGGAAATGGATTTGTTATTTTGGGGAGTGAAGGAGAACTGTTCATAATTTCTCTTCTCTTTCATATTTCTCTCCAAAGTCTAAATGTCCTTACTGGCCACAGCAAATGCATACAAGAAAACTGGCAAAAATACTGTTCTAGCTTCTTAGTGAACAAAAGAATAAGTGAGAGTTAAAATTCTCTTATTCCTTTGTGTTTTGCATTTGGATTGGGCCATGCTTGGCCACTGACATGGCTTTTACTTTTTCCAAAGCAAGAACCTCCTCCACTTGAGTTAAAAGACTGCAGAACAGAAGCCTTGTAGCAGTGGATAGTCAGTGCCTTGCGAGATCAGTCTTGCAAAATATACCTGATTTTGCTGTGTTTCTGGTTACCTGCTTCATGTTGAAGCATGTTCCATGGAGGTCCTTGGTTGACCTTTTATGAATGCTGTACTGTTTGTAGAGATTTTTCAGATCACTGAAGTTAATATAGAATGAAGAAAAGTAGGTACTAAGAAAGAACTATGAAGGCTGAAGTAAAGTTTCACTAACACCAGAGTCTGCCAGCCCAGAATGCATCCTTGGTCAGCAGGGAGGTTTTGTGGAAATGAGACCAGGGAGGAGATGAGAATCCAGCCAAACTTATGGGACTGATCTCTGAACTCAGAGTATTGTAAAAGCCTGTGCTTACCCTGTGATTTATCTAGTCAAGTTTGAGAGTACTACAAAGCTGCTCTAATTTTCCTGTGTCATGATAGGAAGAAGGACAAATGATACAGTGCAGAAAATACCTATCCTCCCCATCTCATCCATTTTATTTGTGTGAACTTGTTTTTAAATGGAAAAGAGATAAAGAATTTCTCTTTTTTTCATGAAGAGCTTTCAAGTGCAAAGAATGCACTGTGCATCCTTTGCTTTGCTTGTTTTGAATTTCCAGTAACTGGATCCAGCAGCATGACTGATGCATCGTGTCCAACAGCACCATTGGAAATGTTAACCGAGGAACTAGTCTGCACCATTGACTAACCTAATTCTGGGAGCTTTAACTGGTCTGAAAGGACAGGAATGGAACTGTGAAAACTGTCTTGACACTTGGTCATTTCTTTTTGATGCTAATGGGGTTAACATCCTCCTCTGCCATTATGAATTAAAAATTTTCATCAGTTGGTTTTTAGCCCACAGGGCTATTAAATGGAATCATCAAATGCAAGTGAAGCCCCTGGTGAAGTCTCTTGAAGTTTTTCTCTTAGTAAAATAATGGCACAAATGTAAAAATTAAAATTTAGATCTCTGGGAGGTAACAAAATCAGAAACAGGAAATAGCATGAATGATAAAAATAGTGACGATAGGGAAATTATCTGTTTTCTCTACTGATATCAGCCTAGTAAGGACTTGGATGTCCCTTGAATATTTATCTACTACTGTTAGGTATTATTATATCGAACCATCTCCTGTAAGCGCCACCCCAGGTCGTCTCTAGTGACCAATACAAATGGATGAGGATTTTAAAAACAACCAGGCCAAAGGTATAGAACCCCACACTGATCTGGCCATTTGTAGCTTGTGAGTGCTTTTCTCAGAAGACTTAACTGGTCTGTGTGATGGAGGGCAGGTGAAGGATTTACAGTGGTTTGGGGACTTTAACTTTGTAGCACCTGCACTTCTGCGGACTAATGACTTCTGACTCAGACTTGGTTAAAAAACTAACACATACAATGCAGAATCATGCAGTCATTTGGTTGGAAAAGACCCTGAAGGTGATTGAGTCCAGCCATTAACCCAGCACTGCCATGTCCATCACTAAACCGTGTCCCCGAGTGCCATATCTACATGTCTTTTAAACATCTCCACTCAACCACTGCCCTGGGCAGCCTGTTCCAGTGTTTGACAAGCTTGTCAGTGAAGAAATTTCTCCTAATAGCTAATCTAAACCTTTCCTTTGCATATACACACATTATGCAGATTCTTCATGTGCATAGTGTTTAATGAAGATCAGTAATTCAGTGTCACAATCCTGGTTTGACAGACTTTGGCTAGTACCTGGGTTGTCTTCTAGTTTCAGCCCTGTTTTGTTGTTCTCTCTTGGTATCTTACATGCAGTGGAAAAATCAGATAAAGCAAAATGCCAACTTGTACTTGATCAAGAAGTTAAAATGTTTAAACTCTGCTCTTGAATGTTGCTTTCCAGGTACCTCTTAAATTGACTGAATTAAATAATTCAGTCTGTCTTGTACAGGAATGACTTGTGGGGTTTTTTTCTTGAGAAGATGTGTGTTTGAGTGTTTGTGAGAGACAGTTTATTAACATGTCATGTTGTAGAAGCTAATCCTATTACCACCCTTCCCCACAGAAAACAAGCTCAGGCATGTGGTGCTCTCATCACTGCAGGACTTCTTCCAGCACAAAGGCAGCTTCCATTCTCTGTGGCCTCTGGGTAATCTCTCTCCTGTCCTTCTGCCTCCAGGGCACTTTTCAACATTTTGTACTTAATGTTGCAATTTGGTAAATGCTAATTACCCTGATAAAGATTGCCCTTGTATGCTGATTAGGATGTCTATTTATCCCCAACCAAAGTAAGATTACATATCAATGTCAGAGTGTTTAAGCCCAGTGAACTTGACTGATCATTGCAACGTGTCACTTGGTACCGTGCAACATTTTAGTACACTAAAGCTGATGTAGATAGCTGCAGGAACATGATGAGTAGGGCTGTATGAATCTTTCATAATGAAGCATGAAATAGGATGGAATTCTCATGAACTCCCATCTTGAAGATACTGATTTAATGGAGCTATATCCCCTAGTAAAAGAAAACTGAAGCCAGTAATAAGCACAGAAGCTGAGTCAAAATTTGTTGTCAGAACTGGTTTAAAATTACTGAAAAAAAGAAAAAAGAAAGTGGTGTGGACAATATATGTGTGTGTGTGTGTTGAAAAATAATTGTCGTTTCAAACTAGGGACTTCCTCCTGTGTTTTGACTTCTATGATTTAAAGACTTTTTTTGTGTTTTGCAGAAGTTATCACAGGAGGGAAAAAATAGCCATTGATAAGCACCAAAGCATTTAGGTCCTGCAATTCTACCATGCTAATCAATCAGTGGAAGACTTGGGCAGACACCACGTGCCTGAAAAGCTGGGGTTTAAGGTGAAGTCCTCTGTTCATCTCTGAAGTTTAGAGGAGATACGGAGGAAATCTGAAGATGGTTCAGAGACTTTGGCTGAGGAGACTTCAGAGCATTAAGTAGAGAGAGCAGACAAATTTAAGTGTGATCCGAGAGAGCTCTACAAAATAAGGGACAGTATGGTGTAGGTGATGAGTACTGTTGCTTTGAGTTCTGCAGGTCTGCGAGTAAGAGAAGGTTCTGTGGGTTGTGTGTCAGCAGAGATAATTCTGGCTGAAGGGAAGCCAGGGTTAATGGAGCAGTCTGAGAAGTGTGGAGCTCTCTACACTCCAGAGTCTTGTGCATGGTGCCAGTTACCAGGTTTATCAAATATGCTTTAAAACTCGGAAGGTGGAGAGGGATTTTCTGGATATCAGGGCAGTGGGGGAGCCTGACTATGGAGATAAGACAGAACAGTTGTTTTTGTACCAAAATGAAGCCTGCAAGATTTAATTGTCATTGATAATACTTTGGGCAGCTATCCTCTGGGAGTGAAAGAAATACCTGTTTTGGGGAGCAGGGCGGGGTTGCTGTGAGGGTGACATGCTGTAGCTTGGTTCTTGGTTATACACAAACTGAAAGAAAATTTGTAATTACTTAGGTGGGAGATTCTGGAGGAGTTTTCTATCAGAAGCCGTGAAAGTAGAAAGTAACTAATAGTTGTAAGGCTGAGCTTCATCAGCTAATGAGGAAGACTGGCTGGTGTGTTTATGGGTAGCAGTGGTGAAGTGCCATTTTTAAGCAAAAAAGAATGTTGATGCATCTGTTTATTCCTTTCCCCAGACTGAAAATACATTTGACAGGTTACTGGAGAATTTCAGCCTTCCCTATTCTCAGTCTGGCACCTAAAATAACCCCACTTTTGGCTGCCTGCCCTTTCCCAGGTTCACAGGGCAGGGAGGCAGAGGGGAGACTGAAGTGTAGCAAAAAATTGTGACTACACATAAAATTTGAAAACCAGGTATGAACAGTTGTTTCCTCAATGGTTAGTTTTCAACAAAAAAGTTCAGATTTCAGTAAGAAGTTCAAGTTTCCTGACTTCTTGTTTTCAATCAAATTGAAGGGAAAAGTGAATCACTAAAATTCTCACAAAAACAAAATTGAAAACAGATTTTTTAATTTTTTAAAGAATGATGTAATTATTTGGGTGAAAAGAATTGGTGAAAAGGAGACTGAAGTGTCATTAAAGGTGTGAGTTTTCTTGAAATTTATAGACTTAGTTCAGCAATTTCAGACATAAAGAGATACATTTCAGTTTAACTGTTTTGGAAATAGTTTTTTATGAAGTATAGTCCTCTGAAATGTCTCAGTTTATATCAAGTCAGCATTTTTTCAGGAAAAAAGTCTGAATGTCAAGTGAGTCAGCTTCTGAACTATGTGCCAGACTGTATTATTAAGTTAGAAAATGAAAATAATAGTTGCAAATGATTCACAGTGTCTGTGGGTATCACACATGTTTTCACTTGCCAGAGCCATCCTTCTCCTTTAGAAAAGCATGGAAATAATTGGTGAGGTTAAGAGAAACATGACAGCTGAAGAAGCTCGAGTTTATGGCAGATTTTGAAGGCTACCTCTGCATGTCTTCTCAACCACAGATGGGGAAATCAGGAGCAGTGTGGTATCTCAGCCCTTTTCTTGGCACACTCCTACCCTCACAGCCCTACCTGGCTCCCAGGTGTCCTGCCATGTACAGTGGCACCGACTTGCAGTGCAGCCTTCTCAGAGTCCCTGTGGAGGGAGGGGCTGGGAGGTTGCAGCATGGAGGTGGACCAGTCTGTATTTTCAGTTCGCCTTCCTTTCTATGTCCTTCCTATCCTGAAATACAACCTCTGGTATGTATACAAGATACACAATTTGAGGCAGGAAAATGTTGTATTTATTTTTTTTCTTGTTCATAAATAGTGTTTTTCTTGTCAGGGGTTTTATTAACATCTATAAATTGCTCAGATTGTATTTGAAAAAGGAACAAAATATTTGATATTTTGTTTTTGCTGACCTTCCTCCTAAAACTGTTGTGACTTGTGACATACAATAGGTAATAGGGAAAGATTGTGTAATAATATTTAATAGGGATAGATAGATTTAGTACTGAAACATGTAAAATGTCCTCACAGCTGTGAGCTGTAACTACTGCTTCTGTCTAAAAGGTACGTACACATTTGTGTATTTACAGAATTAAGTTTAGAAAGTCAAGATGTTCAAAGTTAAGCACTTAAATAGCCAGTGTTTGTCAGAATTAGTTACGATTCAGGGTTTTGAAGAAACAGAGCATGTTTCAGTGCATTAGGCATTCAGTTTCTATTCGTCCATCCTGTTTCATCAGATGATGAATCTTCCTGCAGCTTTAAGGGTTGGTGCTGATTTTGGAGAAACAGCAGAGCTGTCTCCAGATCAGCTGAATATTGCCCATAGTCAGGAGAGCCCATGTTGACCCTGGTCTGTCTCTGTGAGTTGGTCTTCAGCTGGGGTTTTCATGGCCCTCAGCACTGAATCCTGCTCATGCCTAGTTTTCAGGTTCTGGACTTCAAACTCCAGCTGTACAGGGGATTTGACACAGCTTTGAGGTAATACTTGTATATTCCTTGGCAGGTGCAGAATATTTGCATCCCCAAAGCAGAAGAAAGCTTGTCAAGTGGTTGAAACAGTAAAGGTTTAAACCAGGTATTATTGTGATTCACAATGGAAATACATGGGATTTTTCTATTGGCTGATAAAACTGATTTTATTTTTTTTATTTGATACTCAAGTGACAGATTTTATCAGCCTTGAGGTTCTCTTCAAGTATTTCCATTCCAACAGGCAAATACTAAAATCAAAGCTTCCCAAGCTTTCTGTCACTTCTGCTTTCTGTCAACATATACACAATCCAAAATTGTATTCTGTTATTAAATGAGCGAGAACAGTGTGCTGGAAGCATGGTTATCCTCACCCACAGGGCAGAGATCTTATGAAAAAGTATGTCTCTTCGCATAACAACGTTGTTTGTTTGCTTTTCTTTCCCTTGAAATCCCACCACATTGTTATGAAGTTAATTTAGTTGCTGTTGCTCATGATGCACACTTCACAGGAATGTATGGTAAGGCTAAAGGAACAGCTTCTGTGCTTTTTAAAAATCAATTCAGTCTTAAAATAGAAGTTGTGGTTTGGGGGAAAGAACAGGAATTGTATTGCAGGGGGTGATAAGTTTCCTTATTTTTATCAGTGATCTAAAGGATTTCTCAAATCAAATTCAGAGCTGGTACCAAGTGAGCTTTTCAGTGCCATCTGCTCATGATGTCCACTTCATGGCTACTGTATACAGTAGGGCAGTGAGGGATGTTCCTGCTTCCATTCCTGTTTTCTGATTAAAGTCAGGAAAGTTTTCATATACATAGTCTGACAGCATTTAGTATAACAAGCACATCCCCCAGCCTCCGCAAGTAAGGAAAGCTGTGCTTGTCAGCTTTGAGCAGCACTCAAACATGCAGCTGTTGAGATGCTCTCACACAGACAAATATTGTTGTGCATCCCCAAGGGATTTTATTTTTAGTTTAAAAAAGGCCTTCAAAAGTGGACTGAGTTGGTCACCTGTTCCCTGGTTCCCACAGGTTTGTAGTCCCTGAGTTTCACATTTAAACGTATTCCAAAAGCAAGCTTAGTGAAGTTTTGCCTTTCTAAAATTCCCCAATGCCCTATCTTAGCCCTTGTCATTTGGAATGCAGCTCAGATGTGCTACAATGCTCATATACCTTGAATTTCTCCTAGTTTCAGGTTTTCTTAGGAAATCTTTACATTCTTTGCCCTGTGCTGGACTATATTTTAGTACTGTGAAAAAGCAGACCTGCTGAATGTTTCTGGATAAAAAAGTGGTCTGGAAGGATATGAACTTTTTAGCTGGTCAGTGTAAGTGCCAATCTTTGCTCGTATTTTGTATATACAAATATATTATGTATATATGTTGCCAATGTCTCTCTTGATACACAGAAAATTCCCCGTCTCAGGTGAACTGGTGTATTGCAAACAGCTGAAAGTACAGTATCTCTGCAGTTCCTGTTAAAGCATTAGAGGAGGAAACTCCCACCCTTTATGCACCCATCACATTCACAGGCTCCGTGGCAGATTCCCAGCTAACGTGCCGGCGGCAGGGGTGGGCTACATGACACTGGCAGCTGCAGTTGGTGCCTAATTGCTGCCTGCGTGAATTAATGTAATAATTGTGCAATTATGCAATTATGACACTTGCGTGACTGTATTGTCTGCGTGGTATATGGAAATGATACCATGATTATAAAGTCATTATACAGTATAGCAGTGTGCCTGTAAAATCTAATGCCTTTCCTGCACTGTTGGTAGGTACCTGCACTTTGTAAAAGGGCTGGCTCTCCCTGGGAAGTTGGTGAAGTTTGTTTACTTTTATCTGTTATCCTTTGCTGTGAAAACTTTAACCAATTCAGGCCTTAGTGGTTTCCTCTAACTGCTGGCCATCTGTTGTAGTGTGGAAGGATTTCCTACAGGGATGCCTGTTTTAACACAGTTTTGCTAATGCTTCCAAATCAGCAGTGCTGTCCTGTCATCTTTCTGTTGTTGATAAATGATTGGTGAATTGACAGCTGTCACATGCTTAGGTAGTGATTGGGAAGATCCACTTATGGACAATATCTGAATTCTTTCACTTGGTCAATGCATCTGAAAAAGGGAGGAGCAGATAAAAGGTTTTCTGTGATGTTTTAAAATGAACTGTAGAATTTAATCTGATTTCTGCAATTTATCAAAATTAATGTATAACAAGATGTCTTGCTGTAAGAAGTCAAAGAGAATCACTGTAATGCACAGTCCTACCAGACATGGTCATGTCTAATTGTGCAGACACGAAATTTCATTTATTTCAGTAGAACATAATTTATGCATAAAACTCAGTCTTTTTATATAAAAAGTTTTCAAGATGTATTTTATATGAGAGATCGTAATTACTTAATATTTTCCCATTTCCTGAATTAAAATGTTTCGATGGTTTTACTGTAATCAAGCTGCTGCTGTTTGGAGCCCAGTGACTGTTTGGAGACTTCCAGAAGCTAGTCCAGAAAGACAAAAATGAAGTCTGAGCTGAAAAGTAATAAGTCTTTAAGAATGGCAGCAATCCTGTATTTAGAAGAGATCACAGATGTGGGGACTGCCTTGTGTCTTACACTTAAGGCAGGAAAGAAGCTGGATGGGCATGGATATACTGAGGGATGATTTTATTTCAGACTTGGCAAAGTTTTGGAGCTTAGCACATTGGGGTTTCAGGACTGGCAGATGGGGGCATTGCTACAGAACACTGCTGTCTGAAGTCCCTGTCTGGGCCATCCAGGAGGAGCAGAGACAAACCCTTAGCTGGCACGGAAGGAATTAGAAAAGCCAAAGCCCAGCAGTAGCTGAGTTGAGGGGATGGATTTCTTCATGCCGTTTTATCTGTACAGCTGTTGGGTTCCCCGCCCTCATTCCCAGCTTCTGCGCTGCAAGGACACTACTGACAGCATCCTGCCTCTTCATAGGAAACCAAACTGCCCTTTCTTCTCCTTTTGCTCTTTCCCTCCCTACACCGGCTTCTGCTCAGCATCTCCTTTCCTGCCCAAACCTCCCCTGTATTCAGTGCTGTGCACGTCCACGAACTTCCCCTTTACTGTCCCCCACGAGTTGTCAGGCTGCTCTGGGGTGCTTGGTTGGGGCAGCCCCGCTCAGCAGCTCCATGGGGTGCTGGGGGGTCTGTGCAAACCCACACAGGGACCACAGAAAAGCAGTACAGACTCACCACATGTCTCCCATCAGCCGGTCTGTGACAGGAGCAGATCTTTGTTTCCAGAGGGCATTGATGGGCTCGGAAGTCTTCACCAGCTGCCCTCAGGCAGAGTCTCGCCAGCTCTGGGGAACAAATCAGACCCAAGTGGGCAATTTGGCATTTTGCAATGGTGCATTTTTGTGGATGGTCAAATGTACTTTGGAGAAGAAAATGCTTGTGGAGAGCCATGTTTTACCCAAGTTTTATAATTGAGTTATTATGGAAGTGTGTGAAAAATGGGGTTTAGAATAGAAGTGCTGACACTAGAACAGCATGAACACAGCTGTTATAATATAGTAAATTTGTTAGAAATTGTATAGCTAACAAAGTAGGTCAACAGCTTCAGAGGAAAAACTGTTTCAGATGGCATGCTGCTCTATCTTGGATATCTTGATGTTTTTTCAACATGAGAACAGAGATGTTTTCCCTTCTGTGCTAATTCCTGTCATTTTCGCTTTTAAAAATATTCATGCTGGAAGGTGGGGCTGACCTCCAACTGCAAGTAAATACAAATCCAGCATGTACAGGTACAGCAGAGTAGATCACAGACCAGAGAATGCAAGGATGAATATACCATGCCAGATCACAGGTCACACTTTCCCAGTATCCCTCTGTACCCCTGGCCAGTAATGCCTGGATGTGAATAAGGGTGAGAAGGCAGATGACATGTGGCAGTTCTTCCAGAGCATTCTCCTAGACCCAAGCAACTCTCATGCCCTAGAGACTTCCCAAATCATAAGAATTGCCTTGGTACCTAACAGTCCTTATACTATCCATGAATTTGTTCTGTGGATTTGTCCAGTATTTTTTTGAACTTTTTCAGAATTTCAGTATACTCCTGTGGAAAGCAATCCCACGGCTTGGGAAGAAATGTGAGACTTTGCTGTTCTAATGTCTTGCCTACCTGCATGGGCAATGTCTTTGTGCTTGTTTAGGACAACCTGACCTGGCCTTGCCCTTGCTGAGTTTTGCTTTCCAGCTCAGTTTGGAGTTCTCTGCTGAGCCATGCTGGCTTCTGCACTTGGGGCTGGGCTGTGCTTGTGCTGCACAGAGGTAATCCCTGAAGATTCTGTGTTCCTATTTGCCCTTCAGAGAAGTTTCTGCTAAGAACCTGCCTACCAGTTCTCTGAGAATCTACTAATGTGTTTAGCATTATATGTCATTTAGGCCTCTAAAGTGCTAGTAGTGCTAGGCTTTATTCAGGCATTTTCCTTTGTTGTTGCTCCCTAAATATGCCTTTGCCTGTGTCATGCACTCCAGCTCTTGAAACGATAGATCCACCCGCCAGGTCTGTGATGCCCTCTGAGGGATCTGTCCCCCAACAGCAGTGATCAGAAGAGCAGGACAGCCAGTAGATGAATAAGAAAATTACCGACTGATTTACAACTCAGAGTAAATTATTTTTTCTCAGTTTCTCCCTCATTCTTGGAAGGATTTACATTGCTGTCAGTGAACTACCCAAAATCAGATTTTTGTTAGCTCATAACAAAGTTGAAAACTTGAACATCTTGCTTAGATCTGTTTACTGCAACTCTGCTTCCTTCAGGGTCCACCTCAAGTCTTCATTTTTCACTTTTCTCTCCCCTCCTGCTTGTTAACCCCATATAGACCATCTGGCATACAGCCAAGGTAGCTATGACTCAATGGGTTTGGAGAATATTAGTGTCAAATTGTTCTAGGGGACAAGGTTAATCCAAATACTAAACACAGCCATTAGACTTTCTATAAACACTTGGTGTTTGCCTGAGCAAATATTGACACACAAAGGTAGCACTTCTCAGTCTCTCCATCTATCCCCATCTCTGTGCCTTAATCTCATTTTCCTTGCCCCATTTCTTTTTTTCTTTCATCTGCTCCTGGCAAAAAGGTTTTGAGGCACTTTTCTCACCCTCTTTCAACCTTCCTGTATGTCTCCATTG
Organism: Scytalopus superciliaris; assembly: GCA_013400415.1. Taxonomy (NCBI): domain Eukaryota; kingdom Metazoa; phylum Chordata; class Aves; order Passeriformes; family Rhinocryptidae; genus Scytalopus; species Scytalopus superciliaris. Next base: position 1,809,286 of record VXBX01004249.1, on the reverse strand, counting down.
CCAGCCAGTTTGTTGCTGTGGGGTACACTGTTGCTGTTGGGAAGGTTCAGCAGTGATTCCCACCTGGCTCAGAACTGTATATTTATAGTTACAGTTGTTCTTGTGAACCTCCAGTTTGGAAAACACGTAAATACCAGTGGTACTTTGACTGACAAGTATATTGCTCAATGGCATAATTTCCATGAGAAAGAAATAATTGAGTGCTGAAGTGGTAACAAGATTGGGACCCTGATAAGATTATCAAGGAATTCTGTCTTCCTTTCTCAAAAATAATCTATTTATTGAGGAGGCAAAATGGAACAGTTTTTTGATGAGTCAGAGACTCAATGTTGAAATAACTCATCATCACAGTGGCACTTAATTGCTCTGTGGAGCCCAGAAACTTATTTTCTGTACATACTCTAAATTGTGTTCTGGAGCTTTCAACATTGTTGATAACCAGCTTCACAGGTTAATCATAATGATCTGGAGCTTTTTAAGCAGCCTCCTATGTCATTCAAAAATTTGCTTTTTATATAAACATTTGATAACATCTAGTATTTTATGACTGAGGAAATAACCATGTTCAGTGTCTTTTCTGTGCTGTGGCTTGAGTGCGTCATGCCATTTGTGGACAATTTTTTCTCACAACAAATTTATCTACATTTTAAAAAACTTAATAGTGCAGGATTTCCAAATCTCATTTTTTGTGTTGGCTGCCTTTTGACTGCTTTCATTTCTACACAGCTTTTTTTTTTATTTTTTACAAACTGAAAAGCACTGTAATTGTGTTATGAGCTACCAAAACTTTATTCTCTGTTGATAATATTCCTAATATTCCCATCTTGTATGACATCACAATCTATGAGCTGAATATTTCAGTGAAATATGTCTGTTCTTTGCAGAAGCTTATGGTAGTGGTTTTTTCATTTGGTAAAAAACATGTGGGTTTTTGCACAGAAATGGACACAGACGTGACCTGCAATGCCAATCTCAAAATCTGAATTCCTCCATGTTTGAGTCATTTATTTTCATGCTGACTTGCAGTTAGATGTTTATGCTGTTTTTTTTCCCTGGCTTACATAATCCTTATCTAGGCAGCTGACATTGCAATCTAAGTTACAGTACTTAGCAAGGAGTGAAAAAATGATTGGAATGATACGTTTAAACATTTCAGAGTCACAGGATGTTCAGCTTATGCTTCTGACTGCTCAGTGACCTTATTGATAACAAGAATGTTACTGAAATACTGACCCTCTTTTTAACAATACAGCAAAATCATGCTATTATGTGCTGCTGTGTTTTACCAGTAGAGAATTGGAAAAATGATTTACTCCTAGGTTTAGTAGATAGGTACTATTATTCAGAGAAACTCAAATAACAAGAACTGAACCTCTTCTTGCAGTGAAATTAATGCTGCACTATCAGCTGTGTTTCAACTTAATGTTGTTTGCTTTGATTTCACATTTGCAAAGAAGTTTGTTCACAGAGGATGCAATTTTATCTACATGATGTACAACAGGTAATGAAAGACCAATATTCAACAAATACAGTAGTAGTATTCACTTGTCAACATGAACAAATGTTTTGGCTGCATACACATTTTAAAGGCAGGCAAGCAGTGGCTGGTAAAGAGCTTACTACAAGTCTTACCAAAGTTGCCAGTGATTCAGTAAACTGACCATTCTTGCCCAGACCATCTGGGTCAGGGCTATGAGCAAAATGAGGTATTTAATTTTGAACTCACTGCTCATTTGCAGAGTGCGGAGTGTGCACCCTTTCACGTGTCAAAGCCTTGAGGGAGATCTTACCAATGTGGGTAAATACCTAAAGGGAAGTTGTGAACAGGATGGAGCCAGACTCCCTCCAGTGATGCCACAGCGCAATAGGCACAAACTGAAACACAGGAGGTTCCCCCTGACATCAAGAAACACTTCTTTAGTGTGAGAGTGAGCCCTGGCACAGACTGCCCAGAGTCTTCATCCTTGGAGATACTCAAATGCCATCTGGAGATGATCCTGGACAAGCTGCTCCAGGCGAAGCTGTTTGAGGAGGGAGGTATGACCAGAGGTATCTCCAGAGATCCCTTCCAATCTCAGCCATGCTGCTAAGAGAATCGGGGTTGAAATTTGCTAACCTGGCTTTAAAAGAGAATTTTTCTATTATGGGTAAAAAGTTTTTTAAGTATTTTAATTCTTTGGATCTCGCATGAGATTAAAAACCACTAAGAGCTTTCTCGCTAAATAAAATCTGCTTTTTTCCCTCTGTTGGAATATTTGAGTAAACTTCCAGTGTGTTCTTCAGATTTTTATTTCTCTCATTTTTCCTTAAAATATTTCATTTAGAAGTTTAGTGGACTGAATAATGTGTACTTGAAATGAAAAATTGAAACCTGTGCTGGATAGATGCAGAGAAGGGGTGCTTGGTTTTCATTTTCCAGATATTTTCCATTTTTTCTAAATAAGAATGTGAAAGCAGATCTGACGCTGTGAAAATCAGATGAGCATTTGTTCATCTGATGGAAAATGTTACCGTGGAGCAATTTTTGATCTGGTTTGGAGGTAGGCACAGAAATGGTTTGGAGAACACGTGTTTCTGAGGCATCTGAGGCGGGAGCCTTTCCATGAGAACCAACTCTACAGTTAGGAAAAACACTGGACTCTTTGATTGTGTGTTTACATGGGGCCTCAAAGGACCATAGAAGAAATTATAGAGAGTTTCTGGGATTTTTGCATTTACTTTTATTTTTAAAGTCATGCTCAGTGTAATCCAATTTGTCTTGCTCTGTCTTTGGAGTCACATAGGGCAAAAGTGGTGATGTGGTGTAAGGCAGGGAGATATTAACTCGTCTCTCATTTAAAAGTAGGGATGTCAAATGCACAGATGTTTTAAAATCACATTTCAGCATGTTATCTAATTTTTATGGTTAGTCATTACTGTAACTAACTCAACAGAAAGGAAAGGGAAAAGTGGTATGGCTTCTAAAATCAATGAGCCATTAAATAGGTGACAATAATCTTGATATAAACTTAGAATATTTAACTGGCACACTAAATACCTCTAGAGAGCAATACCATTTCAGGATATTCTCTAAATGCCAAGTGTTTATTCCTTGCCCATGAGTTCAAGGCAAGCCAGCCTTGATGGGGTCACCCGAGCCCTGCTCCTGCAGTACGTGGATTGCATCTCTTCCTGTGCCTTTTGTGTGTGTCTGTTTGCTTTCCTGGTTTTCTGTCATCAGTTCTGTGTGAACAGGTGGGCCCACAGAGGTGGCAGTGATGTTCTGCCAGTTTGTACCCACTGGTGTAAAAGCTCCCACTTCTTTTTGCCAAGGGCAATGGATTATTTTGTACTGCATTGCCAGGTGTGACTTCATTCACATGCATAACACATGTAACAGGATTTCCACCTCTGTCTGAGCGAGAGGCCTTTGCAGCTTGGCTGTGAACAACAGTGTGGTTTTCTGGTTGGTTTGCCATTGTTGTTTCTAGTTGATGTCCTTCCTTTGTCTCAAGTGCCACCTGTAATGTTTTCCTTTTTTATAGCACTGCAGAGCAGCCCTGCCCACAGAGGGTGCTCAGCATCCCTGCTGCAGCTCCTGCACACTCCTCGTGCCCAGCTGCATCCCTTCTCAGGAGGAGGAGAGTCCAGGTGGTGGCTCCTGCTCTCACCTCAGCTGAGGGCTCCACAAATGCAGCTGTTTGGTGTGGCTCTATGGGCTCTGAGTTTTGAGCAGTGCTCTGGGTGTGGCTGTCGCCTCTTCTCTGCCTGTCCCGTACCCAGAGCCTACCTGGGACCCCTTCTTAGCTGCTGCTGTGGGCTGAGAGTGTTCTGTAGTATCAGGCATCAGGAGATTGCCAACCCCTCAGGAACCTTCCAGGTTATCTTACCACTCTTTGTTTTGCGTTGTAGAATGCTTTTCCATGTTGAGTTTGTTGTTTCAGGAAAAAAAATAGTATAGAGAAAGAATAATAAGGCAAAGTACTGGGATGGCAAATAGAGGCAGTATGGTTTGTCCAGACAAATGGAGTCGGTTGAATCAAGGGTGGATGTCGTAGTACTTGAATCACTGTTACCCAGTGGATTGGCCAAGTAGGATTATGTTGACAGCAAGTGCTGTCTGAGGTTGATTTCTGTCCTTGCTTTTTGCATTGTTGTTCCTGTTTTAGTACCAGTTTACAAATCACTTTATATTAACAGTAATTGTGGTTTTCATGTTGTTCTTATTTGTAGCATTGTGACTGTATATTATGGTGCCTAATCTTCCAGGACTGAGACAAGACAGCGTAACCACAACTCAGAACTGAAATCACATCCAACTGAGATTGATCCTTTCCCCCCCAGAAAATAAGAATTTAAACTTCTCAAAATTGTTTACATGAAGATAGACAAAAATGCTTAATGGAAAAACCAAATCTCATAAAGACAACATTCATTCTCCTATGATGCTAAATTTTCAAAGCCTTTACCCCTTGCCCTGAAAACATTTTCTCATGTGTTTGTTGTGCTCTGTTGTTGAAAATCTAGCCTGGGAATATGCAGCCCCCCTTTATTAAGTTGCCAAATGATTTTAGCAATCTTATTTTCCACATCTGGTTTTTAAACCTCTTTGAAAAACAGCCAGGCCTGTGAAAAGAAGTCATGAATTGCAAATGTGTGTGTGTCTGAAAGTTACCTCACATTTTAAACCTAGCACTGCTGCTCTGGCATGGTGCAAACAATGCCTGCACTGAGAGGTGCTGGCAGCAGCCCAGTGCTGGGCATGACTGTGGGCAGCTGCAGAGCTCTGCCACCAATGTGGCTCAGGTAGGAAAATTCACTGCAAAGGGCATCTCTGGTCAAGTGCCCGTGTGCTGAAGTAGCCGTAGAGATTTGTTGCTTTTAGCATCTCTTTCTCTTGTTTTTTTCTACTCACTCTCTGGTCTTATAAGGGAAGCTTTTTAACTTTTTTTTCTTCCCATGCTTGGTTTACAGGTGTTAAGTGTTTTAAGGAAAGTGCCAGTTCAATAACATTTTCAACTATGAGTCCTTTATGTCCAACAAACCTATTAGCTTTCCTTGTCATGAGATGATACGATGATGGCCAAGTCAGCCCCTGTGACACAGCAGAGGTCATGTCTGGTCACAAGCTCTGTCTGCCACCATGGAGGAGCAAAGGGAGAAGATGTAGGACCTGAAACCCCCAAATTTCAGCTGCACTCCCCAAGCCCTGTTCAGAGCTCAGACAAGCCTCTCTCCTTTGCAGAGCTGTGTTGTGCCTTTGTGTATGTTAGGACAAAAACATTGTTTCTCCACTCTCTGTGTTTGTGGTATGATATAAAGTTGTGCTGTGACGGGTAGATGATTCATTAAGCTGCAACCATAAGAACTGATGCTGAACTGAAAGCGGCTTTGACCTCTTTATTACTGTACAGAGGTTACTAGTACTGTACAATTAGTACTAGTATGTACATTAGCAATTAAGAAGTCAGGAAAGTGAAGACATGAACAATAGTCCATCTGTTTGACAGAAATAACTATTAAGATCAGTATGAATTTAGATGCTTCTTTACTACTTAAACTGCTCTAATGACTAATATTCTCATGGTAGAATTGCCTCGTTAGCTAATGAAAATTCTTTGGGAAACCCCCAGGAAGAACACTTGTGAAGTGCTAGGCAAAAATTAAATATTGATTATTTTTAATGCATCAAATTAAACTTAATCATACTTTAAGAAATACATAATGTTTCCCAGAAATAATTGAAATTCCACTGCTGGTTTCTGTACAAGGTGGTTTCATACTGAAATGAGTTACAGTACAATAGAAGCTACTGCTAACGTATAATTTGTGAAATTCAAAAAGTGTTAGCATATCATTTAGATAATGAAACCTTTATACCCATCTAGATTTGTAAGTACCAACTTGAGTGAAGGAAATGCTATTTCAGTGCTATTATATTAAATTATATACATTTTCTGGGGGGTTTAGATGGTTGTATGTTTAATTTACAAGCTTTTCATTCCAAGCTTTTCATTTATTCTTAGCAATTAAGGAAGCCATAGTTTTAAAACCTACTGATAGTAGTGTTAAAATCAAGTGCATATTCACAAGACTGACCAAAGTCTGAATGATCGAAGTAGCCAATAAATATGAATAATTCCCTAGACACTTTTAATAGCTTTTTTTTTTTCTGAATGTTTTAATTGCATGTTCCTCTTACGAACCACCATCACTCTCTGCCTTTCCCCCATTGGTTTAGGAGCAGCAGCTGAATGTTTTGCTGCAAGTGAAGGGAAGAGGGAATGGAGAGTGGTTTCTGGCTGTGGCAGTGCTCATGAGAGGTGTCAGTGCAGCCCTTGCCATGCAGTCTTTCCTGGACAGTTTCATGGTCTAAAATGGGAAAAATACAGTAACTTTTAAAAGCAAGTCAAGAGGAGGTGCTATGGAGTATTGCCTTATCCTACTCCCTTGTTTTGCAGTGGAGACCTCTCAGAGACCTGAGGCAGGTGCCAGCAGTTTTCAGCTTAGCAGCACCCTGGCACCAGATGTTTTGCACATCCATTCACACACTATTACCTCGCTGAATTTCATCTTTAGTCCTCGTTATGAAATCTCATGGAAGCTGTTAGTTTTTCTTATCTCAGTTTTTCCTTTTATAACTTGTTGAGTGTTTTCTGTAACTGTTGGATGCTTAAATATCCTGGTGATAGATGCCTAGGGAAAACAAAGCAAAACAAAGGCTTCAGGAGTTACAGCCTGCAGAATTATTTGTAAAGCGTTGGGAGATTCTTGCAAACCAGTGCAAAGAATTTGCGGCAGATTTTGTTTAATTGTAAGCAAGCTCTTTATGGCTGAGTGTATTTTAATGGATTTGCTGCATTGTTTGGTTGTTGAAAATAGTTTCCGAAAGCAGGACTAAGGCTTGTAGCCTGGTAGAAAATTTCCAGCCGAGGGAAGGAAGGAGGCAAGTTTCAGCAGTGCTCCACGTCCTGACTCCTTGGGCTTTGGAAGTTACTGGCCAGTGCTGGGTGTCCTGGTGTTACTGCAGACTCTTTCTAGGAACCAGTAAATGTTTTTGAGTTTCCTGCCCTGATTTAATGGGGTTTGTGCATGTTGAATGTAATTGAATGTAAGCAGTGTTAATGTGTGTTCCAGTAGAGCTAAGAGTTCAAGATTATCCCCAAATAAAGAAACTTTGAAGAATTAATGCAATAAATTTTCTTGCTGTTTTAGTACCAGAACCAGATAACATGTCTATGTCTGCTCGTGTTCTGGTGTGACTTTGTTTTCTGATGCCAGAGGTACCATGACACTTGAGAATCTGCTTGACAGGAAGTGTTGTATAAGACAAAAAGGAGCTATGGATAGCATATCTTTCCGTAATCCTCATGAATTGTCAATTAGAGCACAGTTATTTCTGTTAGTATCATTGACCATATTTTTTTTTTAAGTTATCCCACCTTTTAAAGAGAGATTTCCTTCTTTATAGCAGCTAAAATAATTTTGAATCTTGGCACAACCCACAGCAGTTAGTTTGAAGCCATTTATTTTTATTTTATTTGGGGGACCATAAGGTGGTCAAAAGATTGAATCATTAAAGCAAACAGAGTATAGAGATATTTCAGGAGAGGATTTCCTGCTCCTCTGATTTCACACTTCCAAGATAAAAGGAGTGATTTACAGAGATTTTACACTTTCCTTTTCATACTCATTGCACTATTTAAGTTAATACATTTCACTCTTCCACAATTGGTCATCAGTGCTCAGTGTCTCATGGAGAGGGGAAATGCTGGCCAAAAAAAATGTGGAGAGACAAAGTCATTTGCCCAAAGACGCATGGTGGGTTTGAGACAGCTTCTGTTCTATGACCCAGGTCAGGGACCCACATGTGGTGTTTTCTCTCTCAGAGCTCCGTAGACTGAGCTGTGAGTCCTGGGCTTGGTCCATCCTTTCCTCCTCCTCCCCTTCTTCCTCCACAGCTGCCAGTGACCTTGCTTGAGGCTGCTGACACTGTGGGGCAGTAGAAGAGTGAACTGGGAATGGGTCACTGTGGATGGGAAGAGAGAGCGTGGAGATGCCACATGGGCAGACCCACACATGGCTTGTGTCCTCGTGGCTATGGGGCTGGACCATCCTCTGCTACGCAGAAGCATTTGGGAGGACTTTTTTCCTGGTTTCTCTATTTGGTTTTTATTTTGGTTTGTTGAGGGGAGAGTTGAGTATGAGAATGAATTGGAGAATAAAACTGGCTCCCAAACAAGGCTCCTGCAGAGCACACTGAGTACATCCAGTCTATCTGGGCCAGGCACAGTTGATAACTGCCTTCAAAGAAGGTTATTTTACTTGCTTTTCAATAGTTGGTCACAAAGAGTTTTTGACCTTATGTCAAAAATCTACCTATCAAGCTTCCGGCACTTCCAGAGCAACGGGCTGTAACAATGCAAGAGGAGGAATTTCAAAAACGTCTTGAAAGGTTTTTGTGAAAGGGATTATGGTGCATTGTTTGAAGCTGTTAGAACTGATCTTTAATAGTTGCACCCTTTAAAAGCTCCTGAAATCCATTCATGTTTACAAGATGAGACATGAATTTCAAAAGTCTTTTTTCTCCTCTTCTTCTTCATTTTAGTTCCTGCATTAATAGCTGTGGTTACTGCAGAGAGAATAGCATTGCTGAGGTCAATAATATGTCTTTAATGTGAACTATCAGGATAATCCTCTGTGCTGAAATTCACCTTGACAAAGAGGGAGTGTGCAAAGCCCTCACTTGCCTTCATTAGGGTAATCCAATGCAAATACTCTGATTTCTTTAGGGTAATACAGTGCAAAGTACCTGGAGTGGGCTGGGGGGAACACTGCTGGGTTAGAGTCAGGTGGGAGACCAGTGCTTGTGGGTGTAGTCTTAGCAATGTAGTGTTGCTAAGAGAAATGATGAAGACCTCTGCAAATGGGATATATCTAAGAGTCTTATCACACCTTGGGGCTGGGTTTCATAGAATAAAGGAAGAAGTAGGTTTAGGTTCCTCTGCTAAAACTTTGTGGAAAAAGAAATAATTCTTTTATACATAGGGTTTTAAGTATTTTTCCAATATTGAAGGTGTCTTAGCTTGCAGGTACAAGTGAGAAGTGGGCTCCCTGTACTGTAGGAAAATTACTGGAGGTAAACTATATACTATTATAAAAATTCATTACAACTTTCATATGGGATTTAAAAAACCCTTCAGTAATCTTGAACTTTTGGCTTCAGGTGCTTGACAGACTCAGTTGGGTACGTTTTTAAGCAAGGATTTTTCATGTTTGCCTTAATACCATCATTTGCAAATGTATAGTAGGAATCTGTAGTGGTAGCAACCATTTATGCAATTTGCAGTACCCTGAGATAGCACTGATAGCTCTTAAGAAGGTAGGGTGTGGAAGCCATATTACAAGGGGAAAGCTAATTAGTTTTAATTAAAGGTAGGCACAAATAATGGCCTTCAGGTCACAATCTAACAGTCTCCCCAGGGCTTATGTGGCTTTTTCATTAAAACGAAGTTTCAGCAAAGCAAAACTGATTTTGCAAAGAAATCTGGTAGTCTTCTCTGTAGTTCCTCAAGCAAAGTTCTCATTAGCTTCAGTGTCATAAGCATGCAGTCTGTAGTTCATACATTAAAAACTGGGACTATTATTTGCTGAATTTTTTGTCCTAGATCTAGTAACTTTGACACTAGGAATAACTGATTTGAGAAGGTGACTAGAGAGCAAATATTTATCGTTCCTCAGTATAAAAAAAACTAGAAAGTACTTGATGAGAACCGAGAAAACGGATTTAAAATGAATAAAAGCAGTGTGTTTTAGACGAGACATGAAGTCAAATTGTGTAACTCATTGCCACTGCCTGTTATGAAGATCAAATGTATAGAGGGGTTAGAAGTTCATTGACTGAGTTAATGGGGGATAGGTCTGTCAAAATCTGTTAAACATGGTGCTCTGAATGCAGCTCCCGCTTCGGGGAGTCCCAGGCACCTTATTTCTGAAATGGAGAAGGCCATGCCAGTCCGTGTCCCACCCTCTCCCAGTGCCTGGCAGAGTGAGCTCCTGAGCCAGGGGCACCTGCGAGTGGGCAGCACATCCATCCCGCGGGTGGCTGAGCCCTGCAGAGCTCAGGGCACGGGTGGTGGAGGTCACTGCAGAGCCTCAGCCCTGCCTCCCCCAGAGCTGCTGCTGGAACCATCGGGGAGCTGCCAGCTGGGTGCCCATGGGGGTTTGCTCGCAGGGCAAACACATCTCCCCGCTTTGAGGGCATGGTTGGGAGAAGGTGTTTCGTTTGGAATTGCCATTGCAAAGTGGTATGTTCAGCTTCAGCTGAGACAGGGCACAGTTTTTAATTGCCACACATCCTTACTAATGTTTTTCAAAGGTTTTTACTTGTGGAAAATGTTGACATTCTGAGGAAAAGTATGTTTGGACAGCGTATCACTTAAAATGTGTTCTGGAATAATTAGCTTATTTGGGTGTAGGAGCTTACTTCTCTATACAAATCCAAATATTCTGATCATTTATTGGTGAAGAATAATTTGACAGGCTGTCACAAGGATCTCAGTTTTTTTACATGTATTCTATTTTGGTTGCTTCTGTCAAGAGGATTTTTTTTTTAACATGAAAAAAGTTCAGTTCAATAGGACAGATTTCCTTCCAGAAGATAATTTTATATGTTTACTTATATGTAGTGGTTTTCCTCCAGCTGTCACTGCTTTCTTATTCCTACATTCTTGAGAAAAGATTTTAAAAATAATTAAGTACAAGAGTGTCTGTATCAGCCTTGCTGTATCAGCAAGGGCTTTTGTTTGTTTAAATTTGGCAGCCCCTCACATTTGTACCACAGACTCTGCACCACGTTGTGCCCACGGGTCATGGACTGGAGGATTATTATTCAGTCCTCACCTTTGGAGTGTGTTTTGGAGACACAAAGAAGAGGGATGATAATTAGAGACCACAATGTCTTCAATGCCATGTGTGGGATTGTCAGATGAGAAGTGCAAACTATCTCCTCATCTGCTTTGGAGGAGTGAGGATAAATCCTGACCTGGTGTGCATCAGCAAGATCACACGGATGTCACCCATGGCCCTGATGAAATTAATGAAATTAGGCTGATAATTCACACATGGGGTGAATTATCACATGCTCCTTGTGGTAGTTACTAGCTATTGAGGTGTGGTGTCTCATACCAAAAATGCCTCTGGTGGAGGTATGTCTCCATGGGCATGGAGTTGTAAGGCAGCAGGGTAGAGGATCTTCAGTGGGAAGCCAGGGGTGTAGCACTGAAGTAATTTTCTCAGCATTTCCTAAAAATACAGTAATTTCATTAGCATTATTGTTAGTTGAGAATTATTTCCTTTGAATTCTCAAGAATCATTCTATCCACCCTTCTTCACCCTCTGTTTTGCCATATGACTTTGCTGCCATTCTTCCCAGAGCTCCAAGACCTCCTGGGGAGCACATGGGTAGAGCACATCTGTTCTGTCCTCACCTTTGTGCATCCCCCAGCAGAGAGGTGGTCAGTGCCAGTGAGATGTCACTGCTGATGGTGATCCCTGAGCTGCACTGCAGCTCTCTGCTGGGCTGTGGCTTTCCTGGGGCCATCCACATGGATGAGTGTGTGGGGGTGTTAGACCCTGCTGCTGGGGATTGGTGATGCACCTGAGAGTGTGTCTGGCTGCCAGCTGGTCCCTGCTCACCCGTGCTTACCCCATTCCAGTCAGGTTGTGATGCCTGAGCTTGGAGTAGTTAAATAATTGACTTCTGCAAATTTTCCTTAGGGAGCATTCCTTGCCTTGCTATGTCCTGAAGCAGTCAGAGCTGGTCAATGCACCAAGCACTCTGCAAGCTGCTTGGAGTCATGGGGTTTCTTCACAGCTCTTTGCAGGCATGTCACTGCAGGAACTTGGCTGCCCCTTTCCTTCCCCCCATCAAGAAGGAAGGGACTGACCTTTGGGGCGAGGACAGGAAGGGGCAAGGAGGGCATAGTTCTTGTTGGCATCCCCGTTCTTGTGTGCAGGCAGCTTTGTACCATGAAAGAGCAGTGCATTTCCCTCATTCAGCAATAGAAAAATATCTTCCTCCTGATGCTTTTGGCACTATTTGACTTGGTGTTTGGGAGCTGGTGACTGCTGTGCAAAGTACTTTGGGATTTACAAAGGCAGGCATGGACAATTAGTCTTTTAAAAAGGTCTGGTGCTTGGCAATGTGCCAGGGAAGCTGTTGTAGCCCCACTATATAATATCAATTTTTAATGATGAGAACTTTGCTAAATTCAGCCCTTGATAAATCTTAGAGTTGGGTTTTCAAAGTTTAAAATCAAACATAACCCAATTACTTTGGTATTTGATTAAACTGAACTGCCACTTTGGTGAAGTGTTTAAATAAATCAGTATTAATATATTTTTCTACAGTAAATAAAGTTATGTCTGTATAGTTCAGATATGAATATTCACATGGAGCTCTAGGAAATGAAGCACTGGCAGTTTGCAGGGAAAAATGTATTAACTTAGGAAAATAAGTATTTTATTGATCTCTAAAGGCTGAGATTATGGTCTTGGTGGAGGTGATTGAAAACACTGGGTTTGGAACAGTGAAACAAATATTTGTAAATATAGTGTAGGAAATCCATTATATTTTATTCTATTACCTCTGAAGACCAACTGCTGTAAACACTTGAAGGCTGACAGATTCTGGGAGACAATGTCAAATGGAGGCTGCAGTGCTTATGGACACAGGCTCTGGTGGCATCACCTGCCAGGTGGCACTGCCAGGAGACACCTACCTTTAAAGTCAGTTCTTAAATGCAGTAGAGTTCTCTGCCCAGTGAGGCCTCCTACCATCCAGAGGTTCAGTGTGTCTCTGTTTGAGGCTGCAAGTCTGTTCCGAAATCCTTCACGTTTCAACCTATGCCTGTTTTGAGCTGCTTGGCCTGGTGTCACCCATATCCAGGATACCATAGTTCTCTGTCCTCTTGATTGTATCTGAGGTTTCCCATCTTCTGAAGCATGTCACGCTTCTCTGTAGCTGCCCTTTGAAGTGCTGTCTTCATCCCAGGATGCCACTGGAATGTTCTTTGAGAAGACACCAATGTTGAAGAATATCAAAGAGGTACTCGGTGAGGCCATTAATGAGAACTGACAAATGAGAATAGCAATTAAATGAAACTGTACAAATCCAAAGAACTGGATCTTTCTCTGATTACCTTTATTCAGAGAGTGAAAAAAGCATTTCTGAGAGTGGGAGTTCAAGTGACTATGTGTCATTACAGTCAATGCAGGAGATAAAACTTCTTGTTGCTTTTCAGTACATTCGATATTTTATCATTGATTTATGCTGAAAGAACGTGTCCAGTCTCAGCTCTTTTTTTACATAGACTTCTATGCTTAATGCCTGTTTTATGGCATTTTTCCCTACTAATTTATAGTATTTTCTTTACTTCTCGGGTCATCATGGGTAGTTATGCTGGGTGGGGTTTCTTACCTGGCCTCCTGTGCTGTGGGCATATGGATGAGAGACTTTTTACCTTAAAAACCTATTAATTCCTGGTCTTAATTTTGCAGGAAGGAGTAAAAAGATGATTAGAGCATGGAACTGCTTGGTTCCCAGGTGTGTCATTGAAAGGATTTCCTGAAGAAGTGTGTAACTTGGCTTTTTGTGGTAAATTTAGGAAAATTCATTGTCTAATTTTTCTGAGACCTCCTTTATCTTGTAGCAAGCAACCTGGAGACATATTTGGTTTGGAGATTTCTGAGATCACCCATATGTGCTGCTTGCCTACCTTTCTTCTTTCTTTGCTTTTCATTTTCTTTCCCTCATCCTCACAAGTGCATATTCTCATGGTCTCTGTGATAGGTTTCAGTCTCATCCTCCTAGAAGAACGTGGTTATGCATTCAGTTTTCCAGCTGTGTAGCATCACGTGCCTGCATCATGGCACTTCAGGGTCAAGTTGGACTAGGCTGTGAGCAACCTCATCTAGTTGAAGGTGTCCCTGCCCATTGCAGGGGAGTAGGACTAGATGGCCTTTAAAGGTCCCTTCCAACCCAAACCATTCTGTGATTCTGTGTGCTTTCATAATAAAACCAGAAAAAAACCTTTTGCTGGCTCCCATCCACTGCCTGGTCAGACAGCCATCTGAAGCTGGTTTTTTCTATCATGGCTTTCAACTGGTTAAATTCATGGAAGGATGTTTAAAAGACATCCACAGCCCTGCAATGCCAAGGCAGGGGGACAAATGGGAAGTCTCTGTCCATTGAGGGGGAAAGAATAGGTAGAATTAAATCAATTCAAATGACGGCATTGATGTGTAGACATAAGTTTCAGTATAAGACTAATCATGGTGAGTGATGGTCTGTCACATTTTAGAATGGAATTACAGTTACACAGATAAAGAACCATGTGAACAGTATTTTTGGCTAATTGCCACAAGTATTTAAAAATACAGCCCTGGCCATTTACTGGGGTATCTGGTAAGGAAGAGAAAAGATCTTTTTGTGCTGTCAGGCAGAGATTTATATATTTCATAAGTAGACACAATAGAGGTATAATTTTTTATCCTGAAGAATGATGCAAACATGACTGGGATCCCCAGCAATCCTAAATATGTATTATCTAGGCATGGTTCATTTTCATCCATGGCAGAAATCAGTCGCATCTTTTGAAGAAGAGCTTGTCAGTGTTTGCACCACTGAGTAGAGCTCTCTGTAGCAGAGGCATACATTGGCTTTAGCAGTTGAACTTCAGGTTTTGAATCTGACTTCAGTGTTACATGGGCATCTACAAGAGTTCTTTGTGTTCCTCAGTTTTATTGTGGGCTAAAGCAGATCAACACAGGATTTGAGCCAAAGCTCATTACAGTCAATGTAGGTTTTGTTCGGTTGGTTTCTAAACAATGATTCTGTTCATGTAGCAAGGACTGTATTCCGGGGGGGGAAAATCAAGTAGCATTCTGTAATCTGTAGAAGTGGAGGGTCCTGTTACTTCAGTAACATTAGTCCCATTACTACTTACTGTTTGCTGTCTTCCCAAGCTGTGGACAAGTTATGGAATAACCAGTATTAGGATTTTTTTTCTGTTTCTTTGCTATAGCATAAAAAAACCAAAGCAAAAAAGGAATAGGAAGGTATTGCCATTCTGATAATGATTTTTATCTTAATGAGATATCAATGCCAGATAATTGTTTTTATAGGGTTAGAAATATGCAGCATTGTATTCTTGTGCTTATGAATCTGGTGCTCTGTATGCTCCCAGGATTGATAATATTACATCAATACCTTCACAAGGGATTCTGCTCGATAAAGCCTCCTTGATCAGAGTATTCACTAAATTAAATGTAATGTGACATCTCTGCTTATGCAATGTCCTGTGTGAAGGATTCTTTGCTGTGCTTAATTTGCAAAGTTCAAATTAAAAGTTCTTACAAATACATTCTGTAGAGTAATGGAGGATTTTGTCTCAGACCACAAACTATGCAAAATGATTAGAGATCAAAAAAGTGCTAATGTTTTCCTTTTCTCAAATGGACCAGAAGTTAATGGGGAGTAGAAATCAGCTGCGATGTTCTGCAGAGACCGTACTGGACTTGCCACACTTGTTTTTCAGTGAAGTAAAATAAAAAATTCTTCTGATTAAGTTGGCAGAAGGATTAGATGATGGCAAAATGGTAAATAATGGTTGATGTGAGGTCTGTCAACATGGTAAGATTAATTTTTTTAAAACTACTTTGGAGATATATCTGGGAATAAGAATGTAGCTTGTGTTTACGTGGGTGGAGAGCTGTGCCTGGAGAGCTCATGCTGGAGAACCTGCTGAGCATGATCCCAAGATGTAGAGCTGTGGTTAAGAGGAATAGCATAAATATGTAAGCACTGAAATACAAAGTAGGGAAACAAACAGCTTGTTCACTGTATATGGTACTAGAAGTTACTGCAATGTATCCCATTCTGGTAGTTGAAAAGAACTGGGAAGAATTAGGAAAATAACTTCAAATTTATAAAGCTGCCGTACAAAAGGTTTTTAAAGAATCTTGATGTATTTATCTGGCATGAGAAAAAAAAAAAAAAAACCAAAAAAAGAAGAGTTGTATTGATCAGGATGTATATAATTTTTTGAGGAAATATTACCTTATTATTTGAAAATCACTAGTAGACCTGAATCTGGTTCTTGAAAAGTCTGCTAGAAGGGACTTTGCTCTTCTACCACATCAACAATTTTCTACCTATCCTTTCACATAAGAATCACCCTGAATTAGTGTTAGTTGTCTCCAGTAGGGTATGAGAGACTGATCATATTAGAGACTGTCACACTGTATTAGCCAAAATAAATATGGAAAGAATATGATAAAAAAGTATCAGTGTTTCAAATGCTGTATCTTATTAGCATGAGAAGCTTTCTGCTCATAAAGCCTCAGTCCCGTTTGCTGATGTGAGAGGAAATGCCATGCTCCATTTACACAGGATGCTAATGCTCCGCAGAGAGGATTTTGCCAGAGGAGCTCAAGTGACAGGAGGTTTCGGAGCCCGGTCAGGGTTTGGATTGCTGTTCACCTTAACTTTATAAGGTGCAAGGTAGGAATGTAGCTATCATTTACAGTTCCTAACATGTCAGTTTGCAGCCTGACTTGCTAATGTAGGGCAGCATCAATTTTTTTCATACTCTAGCAGACTGTAGTTTGCAGAGGTTCAGTGAGTGTCACGAGGGGACCAGGGCAGAGCAGGAGGGACATCTGGGAACAGTGAAGCCCCTCCTCATCCTGGGGAAATGGAAGCCAGAGCTGAACTACACTGAGAAAACTGCTCTGCTTACATAGCATACCTGGCCTTACACCCTAGTTTTTTTCAAGAGCTAACCAGTGTGCCCTGCCTGTGGAAGGGAAAGCAAAACTTCCCATGGAGTTGCCACCACCTGGCTGGAGATGCCAGTTCCTGAGGGTGCCAGCTCCAGCAGCTGCTGGCACTTGGCAATGTGAGTCACTGTTCCTGTGCACTTTAGACACAGAAATATCTTGCCTCTTTGGATGAAATTAATTGGTTTTTTCCTATAAACTTGAAATTGATTTTGCGGTAATGACATGGTATTATGCTGTATTAGCTGCACAGAACAATATCCTGTCCTGTACCTGATGCACAGCTATTGTTTTAAAGCTATCAGTGTTAATGCAGTGACCTGAAATCATGTTCAGTTTTAGCTCAGGAGCTCTTTTCTCTGAGATGCTTTGCATTAATGAAACTCATTTCAAAGCTGGACAAAAAGCTGAAAAATTTGAAAGTAATTGGGGGGGAAGGTCTTAAAACCCAAGACAGAAAGATTTCTATGCAGAAATTGGTTTCAGGAGAAGCAGAAAAGAATTTTCAAGCTGCTTTATGTGCTGCATGGAAGCTCCTGCAGCTGATTGCTGAGACTGGCATCTTAATTTTCCCCATTTTCCACTGGGAACCACTAACTCCTGACTTTCCTCAGCTGCTCTGCATGGGTCTGTGTGAGATGAGTCCCTGGCTGGCCCTGCTCCAAGTCTGCCTCTGCTACTATCACAGGGGAGCTTGGGGTGTTTTTTGGTTTTTTTTTTTTTGCTTTTCTTCTGAAGGAAACAGTCTTTTGCAAATTGGTGATTTCTTTTGTAATGCCACAGTGAGGAAAGCTCCTCACCAGCCTAATCCCCTCATTTGCTGTACTGTGCTGCCTACAGTGAGACTGTGAAAAGAGCTGTGGGAAGGAAGGAGTCTCCTCTTAACTCTCAGGTGTGAGGGAATGCACCTCTCTGAAATGAGGATCTGGAAAGAGACTTGAAAAAATACTGTTTCCAGGAGCTTTCTGAATAATTTCTTAGTACAGGTGTGGATATAGTTCATTTGAAGTCAGGCCATATGTCAGAGGCTGAGATCTCCTTCTGGTCTGTGATGCACTTGTCTGTCTTTCAGTTCAGCTGGTTTCCAGGAGCTGCAGAGACTTGCTGTGTGCCTCAGTGGGACTCTGAGAGGGCTGGGCAGGTTTTTGTTTTATTTTTTTGGGGAGGGAGAGTTGTGTGTGAGAATGACTTGGGAAATAAAACTGGCTCCAAAGCAAGGCTCCTGCAGAGCACACTGAGTACATCCAGCCTGTCTGGTGTGCTAGCTCTTGGAAGTAAGCAGCTCTGAACTCTGCTGAAAAGGGATCAGAAACAAAAAGACACATCAATGCATCTTGTAAGGGGAGAACTACTTATATAAAAAAGCCTAATTCCTGTAGACATCACAAGAGCTCTGTTGCCTCTGTCTTACCTTTAACTAGTCAAAATCAAACAGTGATGGGAGTTGGTTTTCTGTGCCCTATTTGTGATTAGAATGGGTGATACAGTAAGAGTCTGGTTACACTTCAGCAACAATACACATTTAAGATGAAGAAAGATATTCTGCAACCTATTTCCATATTTTTGTGTGGTTGGGTCCCTACAGGCTCTTGAATATTCCTGGACTGCAGTTTGCATTATGCGCCTGTTTAAAGTTTACTGGTTGTAACGGTTTGGTCACTGATAAAATAGTTACCTGTGTTAATTCAGCATATTCTTCTGTGTGAACAGCAGCCTCTGGGCTGGCTGCCTCCTCTGCTTCAACTGGCATGGACTGAGGGCAGGTCCTGTGTTTGAGCAGCCTGACCTGTGGGAGGTGATGTGAGGCCAGTACAGCTTAAAAGAATCAGATCTTTTATCACTGAGGCTTGTGTGTGAGTTACCACAGGGACTGGATGTTATCATGCAATACATGCATACACACCAAAACATTCCCATGAGCTCAGAAACATGCATCAGTTTGGTTTTGGGATGTGTATGTCTGTGCTGAGGATCAGAAAAGATAATAAAATGCTGCAACTCATCTTCAGCAGTTGCAGCAACATGTAAGTAGATTATACAAAATTGTTAATTTTTTATTATTAAGTAGCACTTTAGGGAGAAGAAGGCCTTAATACTCTGGCTCAAGACACTAGTCACACCAGATTAGTATTGTTGTACATTAATAATAAAAATAGCTGGGTCTGATTAGTGTCAGTTAAAGTTTCCTGAATGAGAGATATAACTCTTTGAATTAAACTGCTTGAATAGCAGCTAAGGATTCCTGAGGAATAATTTGTATTAAAAAGTTAAGACCTTCACTACTTTTCTAAAGGAAAATCTATCACCAGTGTGGGAATTACATACCATCCACATAACAGCATGAAAAGAAAGGATCTTCACAGACCATAAAGTATAATAAAGGAACATCTAAAATTGATTTTCATTTAAGTAGATTACTTATGTTTTCCTCTAGACTAGGAAAAGCACACTCCAATCTTCATCACTTTTTGCAATCAGACCTACTGATTTGATCCAGATATTCATCATTAAATACACTCTTCCCAAGCACCTGCTTCCCTGAAACCTGCATCTTTGCATCTGCAGGCATTGTGTCCAAAGTAATTAAAAAGGATATATGATTCCCTAGTTATTTCCATCTTGGTGGTTGATGTGTGGCTTCATTTGGGATACAAAATTATTGCTTCCATGCTATGGAATCCGTATGTGGGGGGAATTTGGAGTGATGTGTTGTTCCCAGGCTCACAGCAGGTAAGCAGTTGTGCTGTTGCAGGCTCTCCACAGGAGCTGAGCACAGCATTGCAGGAGGCTCAGGCAGCTGCTCTGGGACTTGGGGAAGTTCACAGGGGCTTGGAGGGGTGTCCAGTGCATGGGTGGCTTCCCTGTGGTCTAAGTGGGTTGAACCCAGAGTGTGTCTGCATTTGTCACTTGTTGGAAGGTTGTTGCTGAGAACTTTGGGGTCAAAAAACTTGTGCTCTCTTCGGGTTTCATGTGAGATATCCTGACTTTGTGGGGATTTGGTTTTCTGCCCCTGCCACTGTGCAGAATGCTTCCGCTTCCAAGTATGAGCTCATGTGTTCTCAGTTTGGTTTGTCTGATCATTTTTAGCCTGCTTTCTTAAGTAAATGAGGATAACATGCCCACCTTGTGTGTGTGTGCGCACATGTGCCTCCTGCTCTTTCTTACCCAGTTCCCAATACCTTACAAATCACTGCTCCAGTTTGACAAGGGAGGTGTTACAGGCAATTATAGTTTTACGAAAATGAATACCAGATACACTTATGAGTGTCTGATATGGAGGAGTCTGAAGGAGACTTCTGGGAATTGGAAAGAGGGAGAGGTAATGGATGCATCAGCCACATGGAAAGCTTTGATTCAAGCTTGCTCCTTCTGGAACACAAGGCAGTTCAGCCACAAGAAATAAATCCAGGAGAAAGCAGAATTTTTTAGATGTGCTTGTCCCAAAACAATTTGTTTCTTTGACTAATCTGGGTTTTTTTGACAAAAGAAACCTATTTTTAATTGTGCGCTTTGCAACCACGGTTGTGTCAGTGCCAGAGATAAAGCTGTAAATAGCTGTCAGTGTCACAGCACAGTGGTGCACGTTCCTTAGATAGCAATGTTGCCTCAACAACCCCGTCTGTGAAGTGAGCAACTGAAAGATGAGACATCTTTCCCAGAACAGGTAGTGATGTAACATCACAGACAAGAAGGTTGTCAAGGTAACTTTTGAGGCAGGTTGTTGCAAAAACGGCTAGAAGAATTTACATATGTCTATACTGATTGATTTGTACAGGGTAAGACTTCTGCCCTTCACATGTATTCATAGTTTTATTGTAGTTCAGACACCTCAGTGTGGTTGTAAATAGGTCAAATTCTCAAATTTTTCCCAAGCTTTGCAACCCATCTGGAAAGAAAAACTTGCAGGTCAAATTGAAGCAGAAATTAGTGGGTTTGGACTGTATTCTGTATTTTTAGTCATTATAATATTTTTTTTGTCAGAGGTTACGTTGGCATCTTTTGACATTGTCTCTTTTAGGAGCGCATGGTATTGAGATCTTGACTCTGACTTCTCACTCTTGTATGCAGGGCTGCAGGGGATCCCACAGGGATGCTGAAATGCTGCAGCTTCTCACTGTGTTTCTGCACTTGCCATAGCAGCTCTCAGTAATCTCACAAGAAAGCCTGGTTTTGCAGGATTTGAAGAGATGCTGCTGCTGGACAAGAAAGAAAGGCTTTGATGGAGTGTGCTCATGAGGCAAGAAGCCCCTTTAGCTGAGGGTTGTATGGCAGCACTTGCATCCCACGCACTTACAGTCAGCTGGCTCTGGACCTCTCTGGTCTCGCTGGCTCCAAGCACAGGGTTTGTGCTCAGTGCACAGGCTGTGGATGATCCTCAGGGTGAGATACAGCTGTGAGGGAAAATACAAACTTGAGATGACATAGAGCTGGCTGAAAGGAGATGGCAAATTCAGAGCAGTGCTGAAGCACCCAGCTAACCTATTATGAAAACTGTGTACCTCTTTTCTAATGTTAAAAATTCTCCTTCTTAAATGGCAAATGGTCTTATTTTGACATCATTCAAGCCCTTCCTTTGAGCTACCTGGAATACAGCCCATCACAGGATCCCCCAGTCTGTGACTTTGGACAGACTGGCAGGCTCTGCCAGACACCAGTTCTCCTGTCCCTGAGGAGAATCTGGAGGGTAATTCCAGCATGGCTTTGGGTGCTGGCAGTATTGAGGGGACAGTGACAGACCCGGGGCTAATCCTGATTTTGAGTTCTGTTAACATTTTATTGAATTGGATCTGAATCCAGTAAGCAGATCCATGCTGAAAGCACTTTCTAAGTGCTTTAGCTGGCTCACTCATGTTTGTTTTTAAACCCAAAAATTAGGCCCTTTCGCATGCTAACTCCTTTCTGAGGTTGTTCACACTTCCTCTTCAACAGGTCTTTCACTAGACAGAAACATCTTCAGAGGCTGCTTTTATCACTGTAATGATGATCATTGTACTGACTGTGCAAAGAGCTGGAAATGAGACCGTCGCTATTTCCCTGTGCGTGAGCAAACAAGTTGCTGTCCACAAGAATTTTCCTTGATCTCTGTGACACATCTGCTGTAGGCACATCTTGAGAACAGGCAGTTTGTCTGTGATCATGCATTGCAAACCGGTTTGTTACCCCATCAAAACACAACAAAGGAGACTAAAACCTTCGCAGGGAGGATGTTTGCTTAGTACCCAGAAAATCCAGAGAAAATCAACAACTTAAATGGCATGTGTTCATACTCTTTTAAAGAGAAGATGTAAACTGTTTTCACTTGATTGTTTTAGTGGCAGGATATTCGAGGAATGATGAGAGTTGGGCCTCTCCTAATATTACAAATTCCCAGTTCAAGAATAGCTGTAAATGTTTATTTGATGTGAAAGAGCTAATTGTACAAATCATTACCTCCAGCCTGACGTGCCTCTGCTGTTTATTCTGTGGCAGTAATTAATTCTATAATTAGAGAATGTCCTGTTAGATAACTTCTCTGGGAACTCAGCCTATTGTCCAATGCAGGAAGCCTTCAAGAAGCTGAAGGGTTTTGATTATGACCTTGGCAATTTGACTACTTTTATCAGAAAGGGCTGGTTTGCTTCACTGGGAGTTCATTACTGAAGAATTTAGCTTTTATGAGTGGGACTGGAGATGAGTCTCTTGATGCTGAGATTCAGTGCTATGGATGGATGGGTTTGCCCATGGCCTTGCCCCTCTGCAGGAGACACCTGACCTACCTGTGCATTTGCATCTGCTTTTGATCTGTCAGCGTCTGCCTTTCTATGAGAAGTTTGGATGAAATGAGTGTATTTCATAAGGTATCAGAGTGAACACAAGAAAATCAATAAGCAATCTGTGTGATAATTAATTAGCGTGCCAGGATGAATTACTGTTTCTTCCCCTCCTGATTTGGGTCACAGTCACATCTGATTTGGGAAGTTGTCAGTTTTTCAATTATAGTTTGGTCTTTGCTGTTGGTATGGCTTTTTGCCTTTTTTTATTTGACATGACCAGAATGAAGGACTGGCAGATAGAAACTCACACTGCAACCTTGCTTGTTGTTTCAGACCTGATCCTTGAAATGTCCTTC
Source organism: Scytalopus superciliaris (assembly GCA_013400415.1). Lineage (NCBI taxonomy): Eukaryota > Metazoa > Chordata > Aves > Passeriformes > Rhinocryptidae > Scytalopus > Scytalopus superciliaris. Next base: position 1,786,356 of record VXBX01004249.1, on the reverse strand, counting down.
CATTAGGAATGGAGACAAGGGAGTGATCCCCAGGAAAGGGGCCCTCAGCCCTCCCCAACCTCTTCCTCCTACAGTAGGGAACCTTTAAGGCCACAGGCCACCTGTAGCCATTGCAGTGGCCTCCTGATGCCATGAGCTACTTCACTGCCTTCTGTTATGGACCCTGCCAATACCAGGCTTATTGCTCATGAATGTGTCATGGTGCAAGTGGTTGACCGAGGTCTGCAGCTTTGGTGTCCTTTGTGCTTGTCTCCATTTCTTCTCTCTAAATTCAGAAGTTCATTATTGACTGCAGCCTTTTGAGAACACTGGCATGGAGCTGGGGATCTGCAGGGGGGATGCCACAGACTGGGACAGGTAGCAGATCCCTGTGTGCTGTCCCCACAGCTCAGCAGCAAGCTAGTTCCTTTTGGATGTAGGGGCAGAGACACTGCCCTCTTTTCACTGGTATTTCTCTGTGTTGGCTGGTGTGACTTGCCTCTTGTACTTGCATCTTGCTCCTTGTACTTGCACATCTCGATGCCACAGGCTGAAGAAGCAGCCTGGGGGCCAGCAACTCCTGGTACTTACTACTGGACACCTACTCTAGTCTACAGGCTTCTGTCTCTTCAGTTTTCCCTGGCATTCAGATGTTGTTCCTGGGAAACAGTCTCTTCAGCCCTTACATTCATGCATATTCACCCACTGTCATCCCAAAAAACATATGTAGTTTGACCTGCTTTCAGCTGGACTTAACATGGGAGTTATTCCTCAGGGTCAGCTCCAGGTTTTTACTCCCTTCTTAGGGACAAGGGCTGCTATCATGAGCTTTACAGAGATTCCTGTGAAGGCAAAGCAACTACTAGCTTATTACCATAAAGCGTAAAGGCATGAATTCCTGCCCTTGCTGTTTCCCTTCTGTAGTCACATAAAGGACTAAATATATGTGATAGATTAATGAACTCATTTTGTAAATACTCCAGGTAGTGAGATAGGTGCCTATTTAATTTTCTCAGCAAACTTCAAGAACTCAGATTTCCCTTCTTTTCAAAAAATTGGTTTCCATCAAGAGAAAAGAGCCTCTCAAAGCATCTCTTCCAGGCCTCTAATGATAAAAAATAATGCTGTTTTTTACTTGATGGAAGACAAAGCAAAAGCATTCTGACATGCTGAGTGTTTAGTAAGGATTGGAAGTGCACTAGGGGTGATCACCTGGAGCTTTAGAAATTAGTATGTGCACTGGAATGTTGGGGTTTTTGTTTGGTTGGGTTTTCTGTGTGTGGTGGAGGCAGGGGGGACTAACAGCCAGTTCTTACAGTGTCTGAAAGAATTCATAGAAAATTAAGTGGCTCTGGAATTTTCACAAAAAATTACTTTGAAAGGCAGTTTTATTTTTCTTTATCCTAACTCTTAAATTTTCAAGTACTTTTCAGCATGCTATCTCTTAAATCTTTCTTCTCTTTTTATTTTTGAAACCTTGGAGAATATGGAATTTATTTCCTATTTGTGTCACTATTGACATATTTTCCAATACAGCTTTCAAGGCACACCGGGAGCTCCTCTTTATTAAAGGTCAGATATTGAGAGACACTGAATACTTGAAATTTGTGCTGGGGATGGTCACCACTGAGATGTAGTTACCTGAGAATGGTTTTGGTCTGGAACAGTTTACTTGATGTCTAAGAAGTTGATGATATATATACAGGAACTTCAAGTGTTTTTGACAACCTGCCCCTGGCATGCAGCTGATGTTGTTATTACCCCTGCTCTCACTCTGTCTGTACCAGTTGCTGTGATTACCATCCTTGTAGTATTGTAATCACCTGTGGTTTAGGTGGACCAAACATGGTCTTGAAAGTATAACTAACATGAGAGGAAGGGAGATATGATTTTTCTTTGTAATTCATGGCATCAAAAAGAACATCTTTTGCATACAATAAATATTCTGAAAGACTTCTACACACATTCAGCACTTTCTGACTGTGCTAAGATAGTTCTGTAGCACTGAGTTTAATATCTGTGGTTTTTCTTTAGATCAGTCCAAGTGCAGCTTTGGGAAGGACCCAACGGAGGATTTTCTCCATCAGCAGACCACAGATGGTGGCCATCAGAATAATTCTGACATGGCTATAAGTACATTCAGGGAGAAAAACCTCCAGCCCATTCATACTCTGTTTCAGAATCATGGCAGCATTACAAGGAAGCTCAAGTTTGGCCCTCGGCGCATTGTGGAGGCAGCGGCTTCTTACTCAACGTCTGTCTGTTATGTCTGTCACATTTTCAGGAACTGAAAGCAGAAAGTCACATGCTGCCTACTCAAACCCAGCTAAACTGCTGCTCCATTTGTAAGGAGTCATTTGGTTTTAATTAGCAGAACCTTTTGGCTCAGTGCATCGATACAGTTGGATGTCTCCTCTGGTTATGTGGAGTCAGGTTTTTTCAGGTTCCTGTGTTGGACTCTTTTTTTTTCGCCCCAGTGTAAGAGCTCAAGGTTTATTTATAAAGCAGCTTTTGCCGCAAGTTTCTTATCCAACCTCAGCTAGATAGGTTTAAGTTTTTAAGCAAATTGTATTTGGCAGAGGTTGACTGGAAGGCATCAGCTCAAATGTGATGTAACTTTTAGTTTAGAATGAAGCCAAGGAATTGCTCAGTATCTGAATGTTAAGAAACAGACGGTGAAAGACCTTAAGAAGAATAAAGTGCAAAATCGTGATACAAGCTACTACTGTGTGCCAGCTTAAGTGATTAGAAAAAAAAATATAGAAAATCTTCCAGTTTCCCCAAGCAATGATGGACTAATTATCCTCCAGTTGTCAATAATTCAGGATGAATGAAGGGATCTAAGCAGGAGCTGAAAATTGGAAGTAGTCCAGAGTGACGGAAGTGCACATCCGTAATGAGCTTCCCTGCCCTGAGCTCCAGCTGCTGTGGAGAAAAATTATTTGAACTTCACGTGCTGTGTTCCCAACACAGTAGTAAAAGTAATGGATGTTGGGTAGCCCCTTAACTTGAGAACATCTCCAAGATCAAATTATTCACTTTAAATCATGATAGTTGCTTGTGAAAATGAACACGTAGTTCTCTGAACATGGTTGGTTTTGAACTGATGTGGGGATGCTCTGAGTTAGGCTCTTGCTGCAGCCCTCAGACTCCCTTCCACCTTGCCTTTCCAACGTTTTCAGACACAAGTACCCACCTCATACTTGTTTCACATAAAACACAGTGGCCTGGTTTGAAGTGATTACCCCAGTTCTTGGGTAAATATTTCTGTTGAGATAAAAGGATTGATGTTACCTTTTGTACCAATAACTAACTTCTTGTAGGACAATTTCATTTAGGGATAGGTAAGGATGTAGCAGGACCTAGGTCCTGCCAGTAGTAGCAAAGCAGATAACCTCATCTTTTATATCCTGTGCAGCCTGTCTTCCTTGCTGTGAAGGATGCAGCACAAGCTGAATTCTGAATTTTGAAGTGTCAAACTGGGTTATCTAAAGCATCATTTAAAACCTAGGTGGACATTTTTTTCCCCTATGTTTTTTAATATTTGTCAAGTTGAAACATTACAATTTTGCCTTGTAAGTTTGTCGTAATAAAAATGCAGTTTGGCTTCTAATCATAACAGCTCAGTGTTAGGTAGAAGCAATATCTTCTACTTCCTAAAATAGCCCCAAATAATTTCTATTTTAGGTTATCTATAAGTCTGTTCCATGTTCCCAAGATGAAGGAGGAATTATTTGTATGGTGGGAGATGCATGAGTGGGGAAAATTGCCTTTCACCTCGACTTTTATGCTGTGATTTTGAAAGCACTTCTTAGGAGACCTCTTTCAAGTTTCCATCTGTCCTTGGGGAGTAATGAGGCGGGGTTCACTTCTGGAAGGTGTGTTTGTGACTTGTGCTTGCAGCAAACTGGAAGGTTAGTGCTGTTGTGTTTCGTTAATAGGTGGCTGCTGTTTGTCTTCCAGATATGCACTTAATTGTGCAAAGCCATCTGGATGGAAACAGGATGATTTTAAATCATTCCAAGTGTGAATGAGAAACATCCAAGTTTTGTATATGGAAGTTAGGTAAACTTTCACATGAATACTGCATTTTTTAAAGGTCAACAAGCATTAGAGAATGAAGTAATTTTATAATACTAAATAGTGAATGTTCAAAATATAGCAAAAATATGCATATAGTAAGGATTTTGAAATGTATAATCTTGTGAGGGTGGAGTGCAGCTCTGGGTATATAGCACTGTAGGCCCGGAATTCCCAATGGTATTTGGTTACCTCAGTCTTTTAAAAGCCTCAGCCAGAAGCATCTCAATTTTTTTTTCTCCCCAGTTTTTTACTTTAAGTCAAGTAAACCTTACTGGAAACATAAAAAAACTGGATCAAAGTTACAACACTAAGTAGTACCCTCCATGGTCCCTCTCTAACCAAAACATGGGTCTTGAAACTACAGTTCTGGATTGTGGGAAGATGGAAGTCTGAGCTCCTGGCTTTGGGATTGCTGAGAGCAGCTGTTAACTTGGGTCATCACACTTCTAAGACGGAATTGCAACTTTCTTTGTGTGGTATAGTAACTCCAGCATAATACATGGATTCCATAGATACCAGACTAGATACATAGGGAATAGCCAAAGCTAACCTCTGCTTCTTCAGAAAAATTCAGAGGAGACATTTCTGTGTTTCTGAATTATAAACGTACAGGAGCAGTTTCTTTTTTCTTACCAGGGTTGAAGGAAATGTTAAATTGTAGGTTTACATGCATTTGAAACTGAGTGCAGCAAGAATCTAAATGAGAGGGCACCTTGTGAGGAGTATCCAGAAGTACTCACTGGATTCTTTTTTATTCTGCCACACTCATTCCTCATGTTCTTTCCCTATTCGATATTCTTGTGTCAGTGGTATTTGATCCTGGTTGTTCTTTGCAGCAGGGCTGTGCTTGCTGTGGGTTCAGATCCCACCACTTGACACACACTGTCTGATCTGCAGTGGGTCACAGAAATGGGGCAATGAAAACACTGAGAAGGAGCTGGGAGCATCTTCAGACAGACTCTGTGGCACCTCAGAGAGCTTGTACCTGCTTACCTGGTGGTGCAAGAGGGTCTGGTTCTTGCCCAGGAAACAAGTGAAGAGCCATTACACACCATCCGTCTCTTTTCACTAGGATTATAAATGTAAGTAGTTAAACTGCAGGTTGATGATGATCATTTGTTAATGTGACAGTGTGAGAAACCAGCCTCTTAAATTAGACATTTTGATGTTTTAGGCAGTGAGAATTTTTCAAAACTGTGACATTTTTGGTGCTATGTTATTTTGGTTTTTCCAGCCTTATTTTTTAATTTGAGTTGGATTTGTCTTTAAGAAGAACAAAGGTGTCCAGGATGTTTTGGGGGCCCTAAGTAGTTTTGGAAAAAAAATCTCAATGGGAAGTTTGAGAGTCTGCTTTGTCAGGGCAAGTGGTGGCATTTGGAGTCCTTTGTATTACAGCAAAGAGCTGTGTGCACGTAACGACATCATCTTGGTCAAAACTTGGTTTTCAGAGATCACATTTTTACAAGAAAATTTTTGTTCTCTATTTCATTTCATGTTGAAATTTCAAAATGAAGATTTTCCCTGAAACTTCTATTTGGAAATCACAGAACCCCAACAGTTTTCCTTGTTGTGGTAGGTTTTTCCCCCCCTTTCCATTCCTGCCCCACAATAAAAAGCTGACCTGCATAGAAAGAGGGTAGTGGAAATGAACCACTTTCTCTCACAATTTGACAGGCCTATCCTTTTCCCATTTCCTCCTTTTATGAAAAAAGGCTAAGGATATTAAATTATCAAGTAGAAGGTAAGTTTCCCGGCTCCCTGTTTTTGATACATTTGGCAGTGATTTGGGATTCTGTGCAAAACACCCGCTGTGTGATAATAGACCTTGGAGGAATTCTAGTGATGGTTTAAGTCCACTTAAAGTCTGCCTTTCCACTGTGGCAAATGGTTCTGTATTTTATTGTGTCAGCACCTACAGTATACCCTGATATCTGATCTGAACCTTGAACAGTTTATCAGTATTGCAATTGGAATGTCTGACATAGGTAGCTGCTGTAAACACCTACATAACTGCAGTATTTAGAGGACCAGAACTACAGTTTTCAATTTTATTTGGCTTTCACCTTTTCTAAAGAATTTCCAGCAGATCAGTGTCACAATCTCTTGTTGATAGGTGGTTACTTTGCAGATGTGAGTGCTGCAGCGATTTCTGTAAGCCAAAGAAATGGAGCACTGCTATGCTAAGATATTTCAGGGTACTGTATTAGAGATTTTATCTGGTCTGCTCTTCCTGCTGGACCTGTTTTTGCTATCTTTGCAAGCACCGTGGGTGCACTGTGCATACGGACAGGCATATGCCATGAGATGGTTCTTTGGGGGATGTTAGTCTATGTAATACAAAGCCTTTTTGTCACTAGACCAGTCTGGCATCACCTGTTTCTGAGCAATCACAGGGTAACTCGAGGGATCTGACACAATTAGCGCTGGAAACAGTGAATCAGTTTAAATACTGATGTTTTGAAAAAGATCATGTACTTGATACAGAATTTAAATTCTGTGATTCTTTGAACAATAATGTGGCTCTGCAGTTATTGGGCTTGCTAAGGAAGTTTGACCTAGTAATGCACAGGTAAAAATAATTCAATCACAGTGAATGTATGTCCTGAAGATCAAGTCAAAGCAAATAGAGCAGATCACTGAATTTTTGAGAAATACAGTTATTGGATAAAATTCTACAGTAGGTACCAACTCCATATGCTGTCTTAGTAATGCTATAATTAAGCCAAAGAGTCATGTCAAACTGGCCCTTTCCATCTGCTCTGTGATCTGCTTTGGGAGCAATTTGGAAAGAATGACAGCTGACCTCAAAACCGATGAGTTCGTTTAATGTATGATCCACCAGAGCTGATCCACTTTCATATACAGGTAGGAATTGTTCTTCATTTAATTGGGAAAAATTAGGCTTGCTGTGATGCAGGCTTGTTCAAAATTTTTGTTTCAGTAAGGCCTCCTGGTATTAGCTGAGCCATTTTATGGCTCATAAAAATATTCTACCATTTTATTTGCAGCTATGTAAACTGCAGTGTGGTGGCACAAGTTTAAAATAGCACTGCTGGGTTTTTCTGTTAATTTTTTATAGCTTTTGCCAAAACAAACCTGTTAATAATAAAGTCTCAAAAGTTCAGTATGAGTAATCGACATGTGAGACACATGAAACTCAGCCTGTATTTATAATACTAATTGATTTCATTTATTTTGCATCCCCTGTGAATTTCTCACTGCCAGTCTTGTCATTATCTTAATGTTGTTGTTTCCAATAACACTCAGAAAAGTCGTTTTAAAGGCAGGGGGTCTTACAGCACAGATGCATCAGGTGTAAAGCTTCCTTTCCTCAGAGGTGATGAAATTGACTAAAAGAAACCCCATGGAATGGTACAGTTTAAAAACCAGGGGCTGTCCATCTGCTTGAATCTGTGTTACCTTGTGAAAGTCTGTTTAATGCTTGCTCCCATGAGTGTTTGCATTCTGATAATGCGGGCATGGGATTTTGTTGTGACAGGGAAGTGTGAAAAATGTTGCTTCTGGAATCAGTGCAGTATATGGAAGGTCATAATCATTCCTACAGAAGGAGAGAAGTGAGCATTAAGCAGACCAGCAAGAAAGTCAGAATTAGGAGTGAGGAATCTCACTTATGTTCATGTTTTAAATACCAGATTGGGATACTCCTTCCTCCTTGCCTGCCTGCCAGGCGTTGCAGGCTGAAGGGGTGCAGGAGGTGTGGAGCTCCTGCAGCAGTTGCATGATGGTGAGTGTTTGATGCTGCCTTTTGGTGTGTGTTGAAAGGGGAAAGGCACTCTACCCCCACTGTAGTTACTCGGGGAGCCTTGGAGCCACAGTGTTTCAGAGCAGGTAGTGGAATGTTTTATTAGAACACAGTTTCCCAGGTCCGCTCCTGGAAAAGCCATATTGTGCCTCACAGTGGAAACTGCATTAGCAGTGCCATTGGAAATGAAGTGCAACTTCTAAGTAAGGAGGGCTGAAGCAGTGTGAAGGTGAGTGAGCCAAAACACGTCTGGTGGGGTGACCTGATGAGGCCACAGGTGTGAGTGGCCACTGGCTAGTCATGGCAGGGCAGCAGCCAGTGCTTCATTGCAGTGTCCAGCTGCTTAGCTTCAGCACTGATGTGGAAAGGGAAGGGGCAGGTGTATCAGCTTCAGGTGAAGCTTTTAATTCACAGTCTGTTAATTACACTGTGTTGAAGCTTTACCTGTTTGGGGTGGCAGGTCTGAAGACTGTTGTCGGGGGTATTATGCAACAGTCTGTTATTTCAATGAAGTATTAAATAAAATTGTTTCCACATCATGAAATAGGGAGATGACCTGCCAGAAAGCCTTAGTTAAACTTTCAAACGTGCCTGAACCTACTGACCTTCAAGATACAGTACAGGGTTCATCATTTTCCTTCAGACAGACCTTGTCCAGATGGGATGGCCAGAGGCACCATATCAGTGCAGGGAGGACGGCCTCTTAATGCCATCATTTAAATATTGATCAGAGCATGAGGAGAGACCGTGTGATGGCTGCTGTGGGAGGTTGGTGAGCAGAGTCCCTGTAGGCTTTTCTCTGCTTCGGCGAGCAGAAGGAGCCGTGTAACCACTGGCTGCTCATGGGTCAGTGCTGCTATGCAAGACCAGCCTTGCACAGTGCTTGAACTGTGAATCATCAGGCCCATGCGAGGGGATTGCTCTGCAGCTGGGGAGGGGGAAGCCTCAGCCTTCCCACTGGCTCAGTGGGGCCCTTGCTGCCGAGGTGTGTGGGGATGTGGCACAGGCGGTGACGGACCCGCTGCAGCCCAGTGCCTTGGCAGCACTCCCAGGCTCTGCTCATGTAAGCACAGCTTGGGTGTTTTGGGCCAGAGCTGTGGCAGGTTCAGCAGCTTGCAGCGTGGATCTGAAACACATGTGTGCAGTCTGGTGCTCTCCTGTAAGGCTCACTATCTGTGTGTCTCCCTTGAGACTGCTCCTTCCCTAGGGATGTCACTCCAGGGTGTGCAGCCCCCTTGGGTGCCCACCAGCTGCTGGGGCTGTGCAGCAGGACCTTGGCAGCTCCAGCCTGTGTTTGTAGTGGTGATACTGCTTTGAGGTCCTGCTGAGAGCCCTCCTACTCATACCTGCACCCTGCTGCTGGAAAGAAGACATTTAAAGATAGGGTTGTCTGCACTGATTGTTTGCCAGCACTGGTCCTCTGGAGTGCCCTTCGTGGGGCTGGGTTCTCCAGAGGAGGGTTTTTGCCCGCATGGTGCCGTGCTGTGGAGGTAAGCACAGCATGTCCGGGGTGCTCTGCCAGGTGGGGTTCACCATCTGCACAACTCAGGAGATTCACATTGCCTCTCAAACCTATTGCAGACGAACTTGCCCAAGGCCCACTGCCCCTCAGCTGCCTGTCTGGGGAAGGAATGATCTCCCAGTCGCTGTACTTTGTGCAGGAGGATAAAAAAAAGAAAAAGTGGCAAAAGTAGGAGTAAGACTGAAGATCTGGCCAGTGACTGTAATATTCTGGAATCTGGATTTTGTGTGACTCCTTTTACAGGCTCCTAGTACTGCATGACTGCCGTTGTATACTTCAACTGAGCCAAGGTGAGAAAAGGGCAGTTAAGCTTTTATCAGGGTCACGATTTGCTTCAGGTATACATTTCCTTTTAAAAAGTGATTTTTTTTCTATGTCTGCTCTGAAGCTCTGGCAAGGGCAGCACAGAGGGAAGCTGGGGGGACAGTGGCAAACCTGCTGGGCATGACCAGCAGCCTCTACCACACTTGCTGCTGCTGCGGTCTAATGGGATAGTGGAAGCAATTGGTGATGCTTATAAAGTTTCTCCTGCTCTCAAATGAAAGCAAGGTTTTGCAAATAGCTTTCTGTGACAGGTGAAGAGCTAGCTGGCAGCCCTTGAACTCCACCATGATAAATGTGGATATATAGCAGCTTGTTTGGAAGAAGCCACCCATTCAGTGTGGCCACAAGTAAAGTTTTTTTGCCCCAGGCCACAAAATTGACTTGAGTAGTTGTCTGGAGTCCTGCAAATCATCCCAGCTCTGTGGAAGGTTTGTACCACAGCTGGCTCACCTATGAGCTGCATGAAATGTGAACATCTGTGATTTTCCACTGTGGCGTGAAAGAATCTTTTATAGCATTTGAGAAAAAACTTCACCCTTTTTGAGCTATAACTTCATGGATACAATGCACTGCAGGTACAGGTGGAATCCAGGTACTATGTTTTTAAGGAGCAGTGAATAGTTGGGCTCGATCTTACAGGTCTTTCCCCACCTATGATTCTTGGCATTTGATGTGATTTGGGTATGAAAGCTTTAAAATATTAATAAAAGACGTAGTATGAAGGAATTGGCCAAATAAATAACTTTATTTCCTATTGAACTGTCAGCCTGGAGATTTTTGGGCTCTCTCTGTTCAGAGAATAAAAGCAAGTTCTGCACTGTTGCCTTAATGATCATCACTCAATGTAGTGCAGCCTTATGACACTAAATATTCCTTGCTGGTTCATGCCTGGGTGACAGTGCTGTTTCCTCGTATGGGCTGAAGCTAAAGGCCAGCCTGCAGCACGGTGTCTCTTCTAGTGATGATGTTATGGACATCTGTCTGCTGCAGAATGGTTTGGGGCCATGCATTTGAGTCACACCTCTCCTCACCTCCTTGCTGAGCTATTGGACAGGTGTTGTGGTAAAGCTGGGACTGAGAGGAAAGGAAGTTACAAGTCAAGAAAGGCAGCATCGTTTTTTCCCAGGGAGAAAATAGTGCTAGTTTGAGGCTTTTATAAATGAAAACTAAATTTATACATCACCATAGCTGTTAACAAAATCAAAAAGCCAAATGGTTGACTAGAGATTCTTGGTGTGTTTTTTTTTGTTTAAAACAGCACACTTCAAGTCCTCAGCTAGCGCACCTAATCTAAATGCCTTTCTCTTCATCTGTATTGTAAAAATAGCTATAAATAGGTAGATTTGTGTAGCCAGCTGTCTCCCATAGGAAAATGAGGTGCTGAAAGTCTGGCTAGAATATTTTTGTTCATAGATTGAAAAGGAAAAGCTGGTGGGGAAAAAGTGGGGAGTCAAGATGTAAAAAACCCCAACAACCCAACACTTTAAGGGATTATGGCAAGTGCATCATGTAGCAAACCCAAAACTTCAGATAGCTTTAGTGTCATGTGTGAGGGTGTTGATCGAGAGAAGAGAGCCCTATGAGTGGGACTGGGTGCATGCAGCTCTGCTGAGGAGGGCTCTAACAGTGGACTCTCATGATTTGGGGATCCTTCAGTTCTCAGGGCTTAGCAGAGACATCTGTGATGTAAGTCTAGATCTTGGCCTCTGTTCTTGGACTCTGACAGCTCTGAGGTGAAAATAATGTGGAAGGCTGATGATTTCAGTCTAGGGTTAATTTTGGTTATTAATGTTTTATTAACACAAAGTCTGAGCAAGCCATGAGTAGGAAGCACGGGCTGTGGACTGCAGATTTGTATTCAGATCCTTTCAGTAAAATTACCTTCATCAGGAACTGCCTGAGCAGTGTCTTTTAAAAAAGAGCTGCTGTGTATGAAAATGTTTTCTTGCCTTGAAACTTCAGTGTTTCTGGGTTTTTTTAGGAAATGGGGATAATTCCTTTTATCTGCTTTTTTTACCAAACTTTTAAATTCCTGGGGATCAGCTTATTTTAATGTGTTTGATAAACATCTCGGCATGGCCTGTGATTTTTATTCAGCACACTAAGTGGCAAATGTGCATACAATCTTACAGAAGAGATAATCAAGCACTGTGTGGCTCAACTGTGGTGGCTGCACAAGTACCAATTTGAACACTTGAACTGCAGAATTGATGCTTTTTGAAAACTTGTGCATTTTAATAATGCTAGTTAGGAAAGGATGGCCATTTTATCCTCTTTCTAAATGTGCTTCCAGTGTCACAGCAAGATATTGTTTCTTTAAGTGATAGAGTTGCCCAAGACTTTCCCTTTTCAGCTTCATCTAGGTTTCTGAGCTGAGACTTAGAGCTGCTCTGTGTGATCAAGTGACTGCCAGGGCATATTTTGTCTGAAAGCATGAAGAAATTGCACATGTAAAAATGGTCTTGCTCCGAATGTTTTTTCTAGGGTACTAGTTTACTAGATAGTAACATTTTTAGTAAACCAACATTGTGTCAACAAGGCTATTGTCCAGATGGCACATTTAGTCAGGTTTAAAGTGCAAATGTACTCTAGATATATCCAAAATAGCAATAGGTTAGCACAGTAAAAATAATAAAAAAGTGACCTCCTGCATATTCACATGGCCAAATATTAAGAGGTTGGGAGGGAATTGCTGTAGTTCATTGCTAAGTGGCTTAAAAGTACAGAACGAGTGGATGGAAAATGTCATATTAGCATAGTTGTTTTTCAAGTGTTAGTGTTAACAAAGCTCTTTTGACAAAGTCTCTACTAGATCATTTTTTCTAACAAAAGAAAATCAGATTTGAAACTGCATCTTTAATGGCCAAGAGATTTTGTTAGCATATTAATCTGAATGGTGGGCAGACTTTGTCTCCCCGAGAAGGCTGTCCTAAGATAGCCTTCACCATCTGGGGCTATGCAAGACCAGAGACAGCCTGGCCTTGGCAAAGCTGAAAGAAATGGTCTTCAGATGCTTTTTGTAGGAGGACTTCTTTCATTTGCAGCTGAAGCTCACAGAGCACAACACTTGGTCTCATCTGGCTATGAAACTTTTGTCAAAGCTTAAAAGAGACTTGGTAAAGTTATACAGGCATAACGAATGCTTGAATGATTCAGCCACCTCTTTGTGAACATTGTCTTTCCATCCCCAAAGAAATCCCATCTCTCTTGTACATCATTTCACCAGGGGAACTTGGGTCTGTGTGGCCAGGATATTTTTCTTTGTTGTCTCCCTGCAATGAAAGCAGCAATCCTCCTGCAGGCAGAAAGGAAAGGGCAAGGTGCTTGTAGGAATTCCCACTAGAATGTTTCAAATATAGCAAACACTCATCTAAAGGCTCTTGGGGAGGGAGACAAACTTTAAATGTCCAAGTTTTGAAGTTTTTAGTATGAACTACAGAGTGCAGATGAACCTGGTTAAACTCTCTGGGTTGAAACAATGCAAAAAACCTGTAGGAGACATAAGGGGAAAAAAAAGAGAAAAAATATTCTGTGGCAGCCTGTTGCTTATGAAAGTTTCAGAAGTCAGAGGTGATGTGCTAAACTCTCTTCACTTAATGTGGGCAATAGTAATTAAAATCAAGAAGTACAAGGCTGTACCCTGTCAGAGCAATCTGAGCTGCGTGCAAACTGGTTTGCTGGGAAGCAGGATTTAAATTGGAGTGTCTTGAGCTCTGGTCTGTACTGCATCAGAGAGTGATCCCTGCATCAGCTCTGCAACAACTGAAAAGAAACAGTGTAGTATAAAGTGGAATCAAATAAAAGCACAAGCAGTATTTTAAAATTTAGGCTTACTTGGATGTGAAAATCACTATGGCAGCAGGGTGAGTAACAGCTGTTTATTGCTTCCCTCAGATCTAGTTTAGGTTATTCAATTTAGGGCTGTTCCAACTGCCAGCTGATGCCCTCTGTCTGCTGGTAATTCTTAGTCCCTTTGGCTTGGATCTAAACCCAGACTGGGGTTATAGGAGTGACTGTGCCCATCCACACCCCTCTCCTGAGCCTTCACGGTGGTTCTGTGGTGCATCTCACTGATGTGCAATGTACTCTGGTCACATTTGCATGGGGAAGGGAGGACTGACTTCTGTTAATCTCCAAAGAATTTTATTGAACATTACTAAAATACATGATACAGTTTAGAGGACCAAGCAATGATAGGCTAGAGTCTAGTAATTATTTCTGTAAGATCCATTCAGGGGTGCAATTCTTGCAGTTTCAATTTTTTTTTATCATACCTTAGAGAATACCACAAACACAATACTGACAATTATTAATTTACTTTATAATTAAGCAAAGGGAAGAACAAAGTACAAAACCAACTTAGTGTACTTTAGTTGCAATTTCTTTTTCTCCACCAAAAGGTCTTCCCAAAGATTATGTGTTCAAGAGTTCTCTTGCCCCTGGGACTTCTTTTAATGCATGAGGTCTGAAGGGTATCACTTCCAGAATTAATAGGAAATCCCATTTTAGGGCACCCTAGGCTAGATCTATGTTAGCACATAACCTGGTGCAGCAAGAGCATATTGTTAGAACAAAGGACTTGAGGCAGAAACACTTGCATCTAAATGGTTGTGTGGTTTGTGGAGGGTTGCTTCAAACCAGATTGAACCCTGGGGTCCTCCTGATCCCTGGGTTTGGATGTCTCCCAGCCTCACAGAGTGGCCTGAAGACAAGCCGTTGACTTGGACCTGTTTGACTCCATTTGGTGCAGGATGCATGTGTGTGTGTACCTGCAGTGGAGCCTCCAGGGTAATATCCATCAAACCCCACTTTGTGGATTGAACTGGGAGAGATGAGAGAGGGTGATGATAGGGTTTGATTCCAAGCTGCACTACTGCTCTGAATTGTAATGAGAAGTGAATAAGATGACCACAGTCATGAGAAAGTGGCCACAGCAGGATGCTAAAGGTAGGGGAGAAGATCTGCCAGGGATCTGTAAATCAGCTCACAAAGAGGCAGGTGTAATTCTTAGTTCTGTGAAATAGATTAATTAAATTTTATTCAGTTACTTTAAAGAATCTCTTCAAGAGACAGTCTCGTGGCAGGTGAAATTAATGTGCATGAATGTTCTTTATTAAAAATAAATGCATCTCTTTGCAAATCTCTCTTTTGCTTTAACAAAGCTAAAATGAAGTCCAACCATTCGGACATGTTTAGACAAGCATTTTCTCCCATGTGAAGTGCTGTCCTGGTGAATTGGATTGCTAGAAAATGCTCTGCTGGGATTGTGGTATTACTGGTGTTGTACGGGGCACCTGTATGTGGTCTTTGTCAGTGTGGCATACATAAGCTTAATTTGAGACATAAAAACGTGTTGCTTAATTCAGTGAGGAACTGCAGCTAGCTTTGCTCCTGCTTTTGCTGTAAGAGAGAAATTTCATCTTTAGAGGTGGTGAGGTGTTAACCACCACGTTTGTCATCAATACTAGATTGAGGTCAGTCTTCCTGTATGGAGGTGACACATTCACAGTGCTTTGAGGTCCTTCTGAGTAGCTCCATGGCTTGAGCAGTCAATCTGAGCAGATGCCTCCCAAGATGTGAGCTGGGGAACCAGAAGGGGCATTTAGAATTCCTCAGGCAAGCTTGATTTCAGCAATTGAGAGGGAATTTTTAACCAGTTACAGAGCTCAAAGTTTTAGCACTTTCTGGTATCTCAGCAAAAGAACTGAATGTTCCCTTTGTTCTTATGGGTTTTGTCCAGGCATGCTTACTTTTTGTATAAATGGTTGAGTTTAAAAGTCATTTGAAACTTACTTGGAGGACTTAATCTGTTTTCTCAGAAGTTCTCAGAGAAGCAGCTGGATTTACTAAGCTGATGAAATGCAACCAGATAATGACCTGTGCATGGTCACGGGTGTTGCATATTTAAATGCCATAGGATCACAGTGTTTATATTCCTAAACTGTACTGATGTGATGAAGTATCTTGTGATTGTATAGAATTGTGTTTCAATGAAAGTATATGAAAACCAGTAGCTTGACAAATTTCCTACCTATTTAGGGAATTTACAAAGAGTCCATGTATTGCCTTTCCTGGTGATAGTAATTTTTTGTTCTTAGTGTATAAAAGCTGCAGAGCATTCGTAGGAGAAGAATTTTCCCAATAATTAGCTACTTGAACTTAAAATAGAAACATTATTTAATAAAGAATAAAGAAAACAGTATCCATTTTACAAATGAAGAATAGATTATAAACCGTGGAGCTATGTAGGTATTTACCTATTATAGGGATGGATACTTAATTATCTTCACAGTCTGGGTCTTAGAGTTTGTAATTTCTTTGCTACCATAAACAGTTCACCTAAAACTGTGATTAAAGGCTTAAGGAATGTATAGTTAACTCATAAAAATATGTACATAAATTTTGCTGATTCATTGCACTGTAAAGCACATCCTTATTTATTATTATAAATTAAACTCTAATGTAGCTCATGCAAAGTCTTAAATGAATGCCATTCTTTTTCATTAGGTAGCTCTTTAAAATCAATAGTGTTTTCTTTAAGGGAAAGCCTTGGCTGTTACTAATTTAAATCTCATTAACTTTTGCCTTTTTTTTTCTTAAGGTTCAATTGGAGCTATATTTTTCATTTAGATTTGGAGCTGCAAGCTATATGTAATTCCATTTAAAAACCCAAGGTAGAAAGGAATAATGTTGGGTTAAGAGTAATTTAGAGAACCAAAAATTCAGAATATTTAGCATGTAGCCTATACTTGTCATTTAGCAGTAAATGGTTTTCCCAGCACAAACTTTAGAGATGCATGGGTTTTTGAGAAATCCTACCCTAATTAATGTAAAGTTTGCAGACCCAGATTGAAAGTCACTCTTCTTGCACCACATTCTTTTGATTTATGTGCATCTCTGTGCAGTGAAAGTTTGTGAATATTCTTGAGACTCAGGGTTGTAACCCCTGTCCCCTCCGTCCATGCCCGTGTTCGTGTGTCTGATGGGACACTGCTGTCATCCCTTCCATCCTTCAAGCATGTTATCTGTGCTCTCGGGAGTGCCAAGACTATTTTTAAATATATGCAAATAGAGAAGCAAAGAAGTGCAGGGTCAGTAATGCCTGCTGAGTAGATTTGTCTCTTCTAACAGGAGAAGCAGTTCAATAGCAACTGGGCTATTATTGGTGCTTTTTGTTATCTCAAGTTCGTAGCTTGTTAATGATGTTGTATTTGCTTATCTTTCTTACTGAAGACACACTAATCAGTCGCAGAGAAGAGGGAAAAAAAATCCAATTCTCATAATTTTGATGACATACTTTTGGATATTTAGTATTAAACAATAGCAAAAAAATTGCATTGTAAAGGTTTATGCAGCCTCGGGCAGTCTGGAGATGGAAAAATTAGCACAGCTTTTCGAAATAGTGGTTGGCTGGAAGGGTTCTGGCAACATTGCACATCAAAATTAACACATTACAAGCAGTGGTTATTTTCAATTATGTAAAAGCAGATGAATCTTTGGAGAGCTTAAAATGAGATTTGTAATGGTTTAGGAGAATTCTTAATATTGACAACTTGACACAGCATGATTTCAGATTATGTGAAATCTGGCATGAGGATATTTATATTTCTGTTTGCAGAGATTCTGTTCAAAGTCATCATGATGGAAATATTTACAATGAAGACATAATAATGTCTTTAATATGCAAATCATTCTAATTTCATTTCTTACACTGTCAACCTCACAGTGAAATATCGTTTATTTCACAAGTGACACATGAAAAAATATGATTGCATTTGTGATACTTTTATTTTTAATAGAAATGCAACAGACAGTCTTCATCTTTGAACTTCTCTTTATCAGCAGTTCCCTTAACACAGTTTGTATGGTGTCTGCTGCTCTTTATTTCTGCTTCCAACACAGCCTCTCTCTGTTTTATTCTTCTTCCCCTCTCACAAAGAGGGTTTGCTGTAGGGACGTGCTCCCAGAAGTGTCGGCACAGTCTGCAGGGTGCAGAGGTTGTGGGGGGAGCGCTGATCCCTGTGGGAGCTGGATGCTCTCCACACCTCTCTGGCTGGACCTTTGTATTGTATGAAAACAGGACTGATTTGTTGCCATTTAATTCTGTTTTAACCTTGATAAGAGCACTTGAAAAGTGCTTTTTTTTTTTTTTTTTTGTGCTTCAGGAACACGTGTTAGACTGTCAGACACCTCTCACTTCACTTCCCTGTCTGTAGCCCAAAATCCTTACCCTGAGGTCACATGCCTCCTGTGTGCTTTTTCCCCTCCGGCTGGGAACAGTCGTTTTCTTCTTCCTTCAGATGTAGAGCTGGACAGATGACAGTTCTGTCATCTCAACTGAAAAATCTGTCATCGTGAACTGAAAAAATAATATAGTCAAAACAATACTAAAATTGACTGGCTTGAATTAAATAGAGCATTTTTAATTGGGAATGCATCCACTCAACACTGTGTGTCATAATTAATCCTCCCTCCCATCCCCAGCTTCCTCACTGGGGAATTTCCCCACTATTTGCAGAATTCTACTTATATTTAGCAGGGGCGGTAGTGGAAGGATCAGAGACCAGAGGGTAGAAGAGCCTCAGCCCTAAGCCAGGAGCCCTCCCTGAACTGGCAAGAGGAGCAGGGACAGCCTGCCCACCCCAAGCAGGGACAAGAGTCCCCCAGGCACTGAGCATTTGTAGCCCCTCAAACTCATTGAGATGACTTCAGGCAGGCTTTGAAATAAGCCCTCTCTTTATGAAGAAGATGGATGGAAGACAAAGATATCTAGCTTTGTGTGTCCTATCTAGTCATTGTGAATTTTTTTCTATTTAGGAATTTAAGTACTAATTTTCCATGTTTCAAAGCGTGGTGTCCTAAGTGGAAAACATGGTGATTTTCTTTGGGGTGATTCCTACAGTGGCCAATCCAGGTGTAGCCACCTCAACATTTTGTTGTATTAATCATTTTAAAATATTACTGAAATACTTGTCCTTAAGCTGTTATGACAGTTGATTCCCAAAGCTGGGACAGGAAATGATGGATGGGGGTTAGGTCAAGAAACTGGGAGTGAGCAAACAAGAGGCATGATAGAAAACAAGAAGCCTCCACGTTACCTACTGAGTGTTGGGTAACCAATCGGTACCAGTGGAGACACATCAATTAAACATGTTGCTCCAGTTATGTAATTTTTCTGGTTTATCAGTAGCTCAGGTGGAGGCTTTTATGACGAATTTCAGAGTTGTTTTTTACAGTTGAGCTGTGATGATTTAATAACGATGTGCTGATGGATGATGGGGCGGCAGGACAGCGTCCCACCTGGAGGAGGTGTTGACATCTGAAGAAAGGCCTTAGGTGCCAAGGGCTCTCCAGCTCCCCTCCCGCATCCTAGATCCAAACTCCCATTTTTGTCAAGCCTTAGCCTGGAGCTCAAACATCTCCATCTTCCCATCCCTCTCAGGCGCTGCTCGGTGAAACAGGCGGCAGCTGCATGTTCTGCAGCACGCCGGGGCCATTGAGCATGACAGGAGGCCCATGAATAAAACACAGACCTGTTTGTTTTGTGCTGTTCAGAGCAAATGATGTATTAGTAATGAAGTATTTGCAGTTTGTTGCTTTTGCTTACTAATAAGTGAAATGTTCCTGTTGCCAGTTTTTGTGTCTGGCTTGTGAAGTTTCAGGGAAGTGTGAGGAAAAGGCTGTAAATTGGGCTAGTTTGGGGTCTGTCTGCTTTGTGATGGTTCTCATTTGAAGACAGTGACTGCTGTGTGTCAGCTGGAAGTAGGACCAGTTTCTGTGGGGTTTCAGTCCGTGTCAGCCCTGCTCTGAGTCAGCCCTCTCCTGAGTAAAGACAGTGACCAGAAAGAGGATGAAGTCCCTAGGAACGTGAACATCTGGGGAGCTGCAGTCCTGGTGATGACAAAACAGCCCCTCTGCTCCAAGGAGGGCCCATCACCAGGGCTGGGCTGGGGAGGGATGAGGACCCTGGAACAGGAGCCCTGGAGGGGACTGTGGGGAGTTGTGGTACTGGTGACAAGGTGTGCTCAGGGCCACCACTCACAGTCTGGAAGCGAGTTGGAATTTGGGGGGAAGTGTCAAACCATAGTTGGGGGAGGGAGGGCTGCCATCACAGCCCCCTTTAACACACTCTGTGAGAAGTGGATGTGGTCCCATCAACACAGCCCTTGTTTTCACTGGAGGTGCAGAACTGGGGGGTGTGGGGTTGCCAGTGGATTCGGTGCTGCAGGACGTTGCAATAGGCAGCTTTTAGAAAATGTTTATGTAAATGTAAAGGTGTTGCTAAGCAAATGTGAATCGCTGTGTTACAGAGCACAGCTCTTCATTACCAGTTGCTGCTTTACCTAGAGAGATGTGTATGTAGCACAGGTAGCTCTTGTAATGGCTCATTTTTCAATCATCCTTCATTTTTCTTTCTTACGTGTAATTATAATGACTTGCAATAAGGATAATTTTATGCTTGTTTATTTTAAATAGAAGCAAATCTTAAGAACAATGTTTACTGTTTAAAAATATCTCATTTTGAAAGCACTTCATAATTCACCACTTAGAGACATTTTAATCAAATGGCCCTCTAACATTTCTATTCATGGTTGTCCTATACAAGCAAATACTGTTTTGATTTGTGAATGTTCATTTAACTGAAATGGAATTTGGTGTGTTCCGTAGTCAGGAGAGTTTTCTATTTAAATTCTGCTGCAGATAATGAATTAAAATGAGTGGAGGAATTACAACCTAGGTTGGAGCATGGGTCACAACCTTTTCAAACAGAGGTCCTCCTGTCATGGAAGTGGAAATGGTAATTGGCTCACTGCAGCTGAAATTATCTGTGCCAGATAAAAGGAGGAATGGCAAGTATGTCTAGATATGCAAAGGTAAATGTGTAGAGGCAAAGCAAATGACAAAAGCTGATTATTTGTTGCAAGTAAATTCATATGAACTTGACTTGTTCCCTTCTATTCATATGCATGTCCTGATTGAAAAATGTGCATTCTTTCCCTGTCTTTTTTTTATTTTTTTTTTTATTTTTTAACATTGCAGTGTGTTCATACAGTAGTTCTCAGATATCCAAGGCCCAAACATTCATTCTACCAAATGTGTTTATAATAGGGAACTAGTTTTGTAAAGCATTTGGTAATCTTCTGATGGACTATGTCTTTGCAAGCTAGAAAATAAATGATTAATAAGTTGGGCAGAGCGCAGGTGCACCCAGTTATGGATATTTGTGTGAAAGACTCCTTTTATGTGCTTGCAAATTGTGACCAGCAAGGGCTGTGTTGGAGAGGAGTCTGGAATCTGGGCTCCTGCTCAAAGACCTTGCACAGCTGGCTGTGTGGGCCGGGCAGGTGCCTTGGTCAGGCACGCTAAATGAGAAATTTACGCTACCAGTAATGTCCCTCTAAGGTGTCCCAGTGAATAATTGCTGAAACCTTGCACTGATACCATGAAGATCATCCACAGGAATAACTCAGTCCTGCTTTCCTCTTGTGGTGAGGTGTGATGCTCTCCTGTGGCTCTTTGGGTAGTCTCCTTGCTCTCTTCTGTCGAGTGGTCTTCCTCTGCCATAGGTGAGATGTAGTAAGAGCCCTTACAGCTGACCTGTGTCACTCAGGGATTCCCCTCTGCAGACACTGGAAGAAATGAATTCAGCCTGCTGTATTCAACAGGGAGTCTGTCTTCCTAACCTCATCCAAATTTAAGAGGACTGTGCCCTCAAAGCAGATAATGCAAATCAAACTGTCCACATACTTGAAAAACAGATGAAAAATGAAATAATATTGTGCATGTGCACCAGTTTGTCTGCACCACGGAGACCAGAAAGTTACTGGAGATTCATTCTCTTTAATTTTGAATTCTTATTATTCACAGTTCTTTCCTACAACTCTCTTCTGGGAATAGCAAACAGTGGATATAGAGTTTTCTAATTGTGTGATTACTTGAGACTGCAACTGCCTGATCTGGGATCTAGTTTCCATTTACTTTACCTTCAGTAACTTTATTCAAAGGGACTAATGAAAAGAGACTCATCAATTATTGAGATGAATTCAGCTTTGTTCCTAAAGTTTGCATGGTGCTAAAGACAGGAAAGCAGAAGTGTGTGAAAGTCTCTGTGGTTAATGTGGTTGGCTGGAGAATATTCAAACCATCTTGGGGAGTGTCCTTAAAGAGCTCGTGTATAGTCAACATGACCTAAAATATTAAATCCATATACCTTTAGGTATAAAGTGTATTTCCAGTGCGTTGCTCCTTACCTGAAATCTTGTTAGGATAAAAGTTTTATTTATTAATGCAATGAAATATTTTCAGTCTGTTTTACTCATTACTTGTAGCAGTTTCTATTCTCCCTTAGATACTGATTCTTCTTTCTTTTATCTTCTTCGTCTGAAGATAGTTCTGTGCACCAAAGAAGTGTGAGATGTTGGGAAATCTCTCTTTGTGCTTTTCCATCATTCATTACTTCCCTCAGGAATCCAAAGAGCTAATAAAAATGGCAATATTAATTGGGCAACATGTTAGGGAAAAAAACCCAACTTTTCCCCCTTTCTGGAGCTTGGAAAATGGAAGTGCTTTTATTTACTAGATTTTTGTGGACAATATGTTAAAAAAAAGAATTGGGGTTCAGGTAGGTTTCTGAGCTGGGTAAACAGTTCATTTACAGCCTTCAAGTTGATACCTGTATTTGCACTGACTTTTTGGGTGCCTGAGTTGTTCGTCTATGGAATTTGAATTTTAGGATTTAAACAGCAAAGTTTTGTTACTTGTTCACTGCAGGAAGCAGATGTAATGTCAAATACTTGTCCTGGCCCCTCCAATCTAGAGCAACATACTTTTTCTGCTTAAAATAATGTTCCCTTGCTAGCTGAATAAAGAAAAAAGGGAGATGTGCAAATTTAATCATGTTATTTCATGGCTGACTTTGAAAAAATAGAGATTAATTTATAGATACTCAAACAGGGAAAAAAGTTGAGTGGTTTGGATCCCTTGTTTACTGCAGATCATCCACTTGGCTTTACATCTGTGGAGCAAAAAGGGAGACTGGACAGAGGCAGGAGTTTTGTCAGAGAACTTTCCCACAGCTCTTCCAAATCTGTTACCCCATTGCAGGAGGGGAACTGGAGCAGGAAGAGCAGGAGTCAGGCAGTGCCAGAGGGGCTGAGAAAGCAGGACAGCCTGGGGGCACCTTCCTTGAACCCATGTATGGGGCTTGACAAAATACATGACAGAATGAAGCCAGGAAGTATGATTTCTTTATTGTTTGTGTCCTGGCTCTACTGCTGTTGATTTTCAAGGTGCCTTTTACATTGTTTTCTAATATGGTGACAGCTGTGAAGAATCAAGGCATTATATTGAATATTTAAAACCAAGTCACTTTTATAAGTTCTAATTTCTGTACTGTTTACTTCAACACAGGCTCTTTAAAAACCTGCCAGATACTCAAGTGATTAGTAGATCAAGGTCACCAAACACTCATTTTTAGGGTAAATATTCTGCATTTTAAGTAGTTGCTTTAGTGCCCTCTTCCTCTGTGCTCAGCAGAGCGATCCACTCAAAGCAAAGAGCACAGCTTTGGAAGGGCACTTCAGGTTCCATCTGTCTCCAGGAACATCTGACTTGGAAGAGGTAGTAAAGAATATGATGAGAACAGAGATTTCTTTTCCCTCACAAAATGTGTCTTGAAGCTCCCTGTCTCCAGCAAAATCTTAACCTGCCAGCTGTGATTTGCTGCTCTCTCCATCAGTAAGCATTACAAAAAACCCCTGTGATAAGGTGCCACCTGAAAAGCTGGCTCTGACAAGTTCTACACGATGAAATGCCTCTGTCCAGTCACTTCTACTGACACTGCTACAGCATTTTTCTTCTTCAAGGGTAATTTCTAAGTCTTGACCTCATTAGTATGCCATTGCTTCTGGAAGCTGAGACTTTGTTCAGGGTTTTTTCTCTCCCTAGAGAATTTTGGTGATCTACTAGTATATTTTCTTTTGCATTTTCAATATAAGACTAAAATGCTCCTGGCTCCATATGCATACATAATTCAGAGCAATCCGTGGTTATTTGAACCTCTGGCAGTATATATTTACAGTGTGTTTGACCTCAAAGGAAACGATGAGTGTTCGGCTGGAATATTTGACATTTGAGTTGGGTTGTTTAGCTGTGGATCATAAGAAAAGCTGGTCAAAAAAATGAAGCATGCACAAGTCTTAAAAGCCTTTTTGTCCATCTTAGAGAAATTTGAAGTTTTTATCGAAGTTTGGAATAATACCAGATAATGTATAAGGATAACTAAATCCATTTTTCCTTATTTATGACCCAGATTTTGAGAAATATTTGCATATTGCTGAATCTAACGATGAGCTTTTTTGCACTCATCATTACTTGGTTTAGAAATTTTGAAATATTTGCACTTTTGCATGTCTTGAAAGTCCCAAACTTTTTCACCATTAAGTTTGAATGGTCTACTTGCTAGAAAAAAAAATCAGAAAGTGGAGATCAGAGTAGAGAAACTACAAAGTCTGTGAGTGATCCTCTTAGATGTTGTATTTCTGTAGCAAGATAATCTTGGTTTATTGCTGAAACAAGATGGTGCTGTGGTAGAAATTAATTAGTTGACGTTGTTACAGGGTAGTAGAAGAAGCATGGCGAAATTCACCCATCTTGGATCATGATAAACTTGTTTTTTCTTAAGATCAGGGGTTTTCAAAGTGATCTTATCTCCAACCGATACATTTTTTTGATGTATATATTTCTCAGGGGACAACTATTTGAATTTTGTCTAAAATGCAGTTTAAAATTTGGGCATAGCCAGAGTAAAAGCCTAAGGTTCACTTGACTCAAAGGGTAAAACTGTGACTCCCAGAAAAGAAACATCACAGACACTTTACCTGAACTTCCCCCTTCTTTCCTTCCTGCCTGCTATTTGCAGTCACTCCTCTGCTGCTGGGGAAGGGCACCCTCCACTCCTTCCTTAAGTACTGCCAGCATGGACTCCTCCTTCTCCCGTGTAAAACTGGGTGACTTGCTCTCCATGTCGGACATACCAGCTCAGATGTGTGTAGTTAGAGTGAAATTTTATTAATAGCTACCAGAGTGTCCTTTGACCATCCAGTTTGGTAGCTCAGCTGAGTTGAGGGAGCTCCACATGCAAAGAGCTTACCTTGCTTCGGAGGTGACAGCCATTATTTTGAAGAGTGAGCAAAGTGGTCAATAAGCTGTTTTATTTTAAATGTGTTCTCTGACCACCAAATGTACCTCTGAACTTTGGAGTATTTCAAGAGTACTCCAAAGAGGGTGGTTGCTGTCAGTTTTCAGGTGCTCCTCATGGTGTGAGGAGCGGGGGACCACGCAGTGGCTCTGCTGAAAGTCAGGTCTTGCATGGCAAGGCTGATCCAGCACCCTGACCCTTGTGAAGATCACAGCCAGCCAAAGCTGTTAAAGGCTTTGCTTTGTTTGCTCAAATGCAGGAATCTTCTCCAGAAGAGAAGATCTGAAAATACCAAGCTGCCAAAAATTCATGGGCTGTAACTGATTTCTCTCCTTTAAGAATGAAAAAATTTGCATCCCTCTTTGGACATCCTTAATGGAGTGCATCTATCATTGCTGCGTGTCTGCAAACCCCAAGCATGATGGATATCAGTTCCTGGACTCTGCTGTTCTACAGCTAATACATACATAAAAATATAACTCTTGTATTAGAGGAATAGAGGTTTTATTTCTCACTATGTACCTACAGTCACAAGCATTGCTTGCTTTGTGGAGCAATAAATTTAATACATTAGCTAGTGTATTATTTTTTTAATTATTTATTTGTAGATGATTTCAATTTAAAATGAGATTTTCAGGTAACAAGGTAGGCAAACATGTTTAACAATGCCATGATATAAATTGCTGTAGGTGACAGATCCCTACGAAAATTATAACAGGCAGATTCGCAATGCAAAAAATTATTTATATGACAGCAATCAGAAAGACAAATTACTCGGAGACTATGTACATGCTCCTCTATAATTGCTCATAAATTATTATGGTTCATGTTAAAATGCATCTAGACTCCCTAGACAGTGAGATTTATTTAAAATAAGAGTAATGGGAAATTACCAGGAAATGTGGAGGAAGAAGGTGCAGTACACACTGTGGGTGATGGTTGACATAAAAGTACAGTAACTTATTGTCAGCCAACTTAACTGATAATTTGCTTAATGATTATGAAACCTTCATTTTCAATTCACTCTTCAGATTGCATTAGCCTGGATAGATAACTGGGATGGCCTCAGTGGGGCTCCGCTGTGATTCACTGCTGCTGTCTTTCTCAACCTATTGGGATTCTCTCCTGCACCCATGTAGGGCTCTTGTGTACCTGAACACTTTCATGTCCTACACAATAGGGTGGAATTTAGTGAGCAGAAATTATGCTAAGAGAGTGGGGATGCTGACTGATGGGCAAACCTCATTTCCTTAGGAACCTGGGCTAAAAGTGGGGCAGTTTTTTCCATATCCTCTCTGTGCTCCAAATTTTAAAAAGAAATATTTCAAAAAATATTGAAAGTGTCTAAAGTATACCTACAATATACAGGGTTTAATTTGAATGGGCTTTCACATCAGGCACTTACCAGGTGATTATAGGGTGACAGGGATACGGTGTATAAACATTTATTACATAGTAAGTGTCTCCGTAATGCCATTATTTTTCTCTTCTTACTACTCTGATTGTATTACATATTGAGAGCCAGCCCAATAAAAATGACAGCAAACTTTGTTCTGGATAATGGAATGCTGAACTCCACCTAAGCCACTCCAGTCATTTGTAATGACAGCTTGGAGAATACTCCAAACAAATCTAACAATGCTCACGCTCCAGTGACTGACAGCACAGCAAGAGGAAAAATTCCAGCTTCCATGTGAGTGCAGGGAGCCTGACCTAGATTTTAGCCTCTACAGCTTCATAAGAGGAAGCATTCTTGACTGTGTATTTAACAAGAAAAAAAAAGAGCAGGGGGAAAAAGTCCTCTCCTGTTTGATTAATCTTTCTTCGATAATTAAGATTTAGTCAAGGCGCTCTGTGAGATTTCTCCTCTCCGCAGATGTCATCAACCCCGTAATGAATGGTTGCTCCCTTCCCTGTGTGCTCTCCTTTCTGTAATTACCACCTCCTGACATGCTGCAGGGAGTGAGCTGTTGCAGGGGAGCAGCCAGGGCAGGCAGGGGCGATGGGCAGGCACAGCCTGCCTGCACCTTCCCCTCCACTGTGCTCCCTGTGCTGGGGTCAGCCTCGCTGTGGGCTGCTGAAACTCTTCCCCTTTGGATACTGTTCATGGGAAAAGGGTCTCCAGTGTAAATTTCCTTTTCTTTCTTTCCTTCTTTGGGATGCAGGTGCTGTGCTGGGCTCAGGTCTCCATGCCCAGTGCACTCACTGGAGCACTGGTAGTGGCCAGTTGATCACCAACACCACTGTCTTGTTCTCCTCTGGGAGCAATTGGAGATGGGTTTTAGCCACTGTAGTGGCCTGGTTGTAAATTATCTTTCAAATGCTTTTCATCTATTCCAAGTTGCTTCATATACTTCAACAGCTCAACATTTGTAAATAAGACAGTAGAGAAGTGCACACTAGAAGGGAGAAGTTTTCAAATGAAAGTGGAAGATGAGACAGATTGAATTACACTGAAGGATGACTTCATTTGAGCTGTGCTGTGCTTTGACAAGTTGTTTGGTGTGGATGTGGGAGAAATTTTACTGAAAGCAGAGGCATTTTCAGCTTCCAAAGCTGGATTTCCATATTGGGGGTCAGTACCTAACTCCGTAACTCCTCTAATTGTAACTCTGCACTCTGAAGTAAGTGAAAACCTGGCACCATTCTGCTTGACCCCCAAGCTTTCCATGTGTGTCTGAATGTCAGTTATTCTTTGCTGTGGTTTAACTTTGCTGAACTAGCACAGGTTTGAAAGCATTAGATGACATGACAGGATTCGATTGACACAAGATTGACAGAATTAATTAGTCTGGATTTAAATTCCAGTTCTGGGACCCCTATTCATTTCAGCTTATGCCCCTACTTAGACTTTTGTGACTTTGCTAAAGTGTCGAAGGAAGGATGCCTTTGAGAATATCTGTGTGTCCTGGAGAACAAGGGATGAGCCATCTGGAGAGCTCATCATTGCCTTTCACATCCCTCACTGAGAGAAGGTGACTGTGAGATCTGCACTGCTCTTTAATTGTAAATCACACCAGCCTAAGGAACCGGGCTTGTAAAAAGCACAGAGCTTTTGTGAGGAAGCTCTGCATGGAGTACAATGATACCTGCTTGATGTAAAAGCCTTCAGTCCACTATATAAAATATTTCATGGTGTTGGAACCAGGTTTTAATGTAAAAATGAATTGGATGGAGTTGTAGGACTGGGAGATCTGGGTTCTTTTTCCAGCTCTGCTGCTGGTTGCCCATGTCTGTGTAACAGTGATGCAGAGAGAGGCCAGTGCAGTGTTTCCTGGGGTCCATGTGCAGCTTTGGTCACAGTGAAGGGTTTTATAAACCTGAAGGGGATGCACTGAGAGCAAATACTTCTGTGCAGGGTTTTCAAGTAATTATTATTCAAACTTGTCCTGTTGTGTATGGCACTAAGTGTGAGAGGGAGAACACAGAGGAAGCAGTGATGCTGCAGCAGCAAGGAAAAAGAAAGTCAGTAAATTGCTGACGGCCCTTCAGTTGCTGTCATTAACAACAGCCATTAAAAGCAAGAAGCGATGAATTTTAATTTAAATCAGCGGGATGTTTTCATCAAAATGAGGATGGAAATTAAAATTGAAGTTAACTGAAACTGTGTGTACGTAACTTCAGGTGAAGGGTTTGGTTTGGGGGCTTCTCTTGATGAAGAAAGAAGTCAGCTGGCACAACCAGCTGCTGTATTTGCACCTCCCATCAGGGTGGGGGTAGGAGCAGGTAACACCCTGTGGATAAAAGTGTTGCATGATCTCCCTTTGCCTGTCTGTACCCTCGTGACAGTGGGTACATACAAACCATAGGTTTGAGTGTTGGGTTTCCCTTCCCTCCTGAGCATATATTAGTTTGGGGGGGAGTTTTTACATGTATAGTTTGTTTTGCAACAAGATGTAAAATAGATGTATCGGAAAAGCGTGAAAGTGGTCAGTGTCAACAGGTTTAAAATACGGTTCAGGTGCATGGCTCATGTGATCACAGTACAGTTAAAAGCTGATTTACTGCAATGGGGAAATTAAAACCTTCTATTTATCACCGTTACTTTTGAATGATTGAAGAGAAACCTGAAAAGATGTCAGACATAATTTACAGGTTGGGAAAGCCACTGAAAAAAGGACCAGACCTGATATTCCACCACGTGTAGAAATTTTGGCTCACTGCATTTGTTTAGGAAGTAAATTAAAAAATTACTTGATGAGTGAATACTATTGAAGAAATATATATGTCAAGGATACCCAACGTTTATAGTTTGAGACTTAATATTGTAAATGCAGAACAGGCAACTCAAGCATTACTTGGTTGAATTTTCAGGAGCTGCATTAAATGTAAAGATTATCCACTTACTTGTAGCTGAATATGATCAACAAATTCTAAAAACTACATATTTAATCATCTATTAATTTTAGGTAATGCCTTTGCCTACTGATGATCTGCCTTTGCATTCTTTCTCTTTGGTTATATTCTTTCAAACTTACTTTTTCCAACAATGAAAAAGTTGGAATTAGAAGGTGTCTGATATGTGAGGGGAGAGCTACATATTGATATGTATTCATGTTTGAGGATTGTATTGTAACTAAGATAATAATAATGGGAGAAAAAATTGTAGGGAGAGGTAATCTTTTATTAAATTGACTGACATGTTAATTTTAAAACTGAAATATCAAGAAAACTGTTTCAAAAGTTTTTGCTGAACAGAACATCAAAAGATCTCTTTTCTTGTTTGTACAACTCCTGTATTAAGCTTGGTTACACAGGTAGTATGTTGTAATGGTACCCATGTGTATGTAATACACATCTCTATAGTGTGAGTAGGCTGTAGGGGGAAAAAACCCACATGGAACTGCCTTGAAAATAAAATGGTAAATGTCACATCTGTTATTTGGGGGGGGGGGGTTTGCATAGCATAATTAGCAGAGGGGGATGGAAAAGTTTTAAGGGATGAGATTGGCATCAGATGCCAACGTACATTTTCCTCCAACAAGGAATTAAAGATTTCAAAACTGGTTTACAGAGGCAAGTAGTTAAGGTGAAACATTTGGTTCATTTAATAAAAAAATCAGTGTTTTGGGGTTGAAAGTAATGGTATTCTGAAGAAGTGGAATTGAGCAGGCTCAGTGTGTTCTGTTTATTGCCTGCAAATTCGCAGTTACATGTTATGAAAAAGATGTATGAAACCTTAATTGCCAATAGCTGCTTTATGTTTTTCATATTGCCATAAAACCAAGGTTCTTTCCTTTTAATGTATTGCTTTGTATTTCACAAGCTTCCTTTTATTATATTGAAAAATGTATCTGTGTCTAATATTTCTTTATTATTGTTTTGCTTTCAGTTGATGGTTGCATTGACTGGTCAGTGGATCTCAAGACATACATGGCTTTGGCAGGTGAACCAGTCCGAGTGAAATGTGCCCTTTTCTACAGCTATATCAGAACTAATTATAGCATGGCCCAAAGCACAGGTCTTAGGCTTATGTGGTACAAAAACAAAGGAGATTTGGAAGAACCCATTATATTTTCCGAAGTTAGAATGAGCAAGGATGAAGATTCCATATGGTTTCACTCGGTTGAGGTGCAAGACAGTGGTTTCTACACGTGTGTTCTAAGGTGGGTATCATGTTAAAGTCTGACTAAGAATGTATGGATTGTCTTGGTTAAAAAAAATGTTTTATTTTAGGTATCAGGATCGAGATATTCATTCAGTTAATACATACTCATTTTTTATTCTCATATACATCACAGAATGCTTTGTCTCAAAATTAGTTTCCCAAATAATTATAGTTACTTTGTCCAGTACCTATAATTAATGTGCTTTCACTTAATTGCTTCTTTTTTTTTTTTTAAGTCCAACATTTGCAAATTCTCAACTTGCCATAAACCTTCAGAACTTGATACTTCTTAAATCATGAAGTATTTTGGTTAAGTAATGCTCAGTTTCAAATCCTCTGAGTTATTTGAGAGTTACAGTTTGAATTATTCTGATGGGGTTAGGCCATGGGGAGTTAGAGTTCTGTCTGGTTTTGAAGAAATGTGTATTTTAATATACAGTTATGATTTGTCATAAATTTAAGCAGACCTCGTTTGGTAAGGCACTGAAATGCATGTCTCAAAAGTATTTTGGAGCTGTTGGATGAGCCTTAAATTAAACATGTGCTGGAGCTCGTGATTTCCATCATGTGGATGTTGATGTCAGCTCTATGCTAAAATGAGAAGATAAAAAAAGGAGAATTCTTTAAGAATGAATGAATAAATATTCCTTAAACGATCCAGTTCTGAATTAAAGGGAGTTTACAGTTACTTTATATGATTTGGTTTTAAACTATTTAGTTTCAGAGAATGAGGCTTTCTTCATCCTTCTCTGCTGTTCTGTACTGAAATTAGGCACGTTTGATGAATTTAATATCAAATATTGCAGCAAAATAACAGCACTGTTGAGAACCCAGAATTTGTTCTCTCTCTCTCTCTCTCTGCATCTCTGCTGAGTTGCTGCCTTTTCTCAGCTGCTCAGACCATTCTGATCCTGAGGAATGCTGCTAAAATCAAAGATTGTGCCATGGGGCCTGGTGGTCTGTGCTGGGCACCAACGTCCTGTTCAGATATCGGGTACATCTGCCAAACTCACCATGAAATCTGTGTTGCAGCCTTTGGAGTTAGTTATTCTTTTAGTAGCTGCTCTGTCACAGTTTGGGTGTAATGTGAACTCCATGATTTCAGAATGTTACGGGAAGATGGCGATTTACACGTTTCAAGGGAGCTGTGCTTTTTTCATAGAAGTCACTGTTGTGATAATCAAGTTACTGGTTTAATACTTTGGGAAGTTTTAATGCAAATCCTTTGCGAACAATGAGGAATTGATCTTGGATCAAATTCTGGGACATACTTTTTTCCGGGAAATTTCAAAACTGCTCATTTACATGACAAAGTAGTTTTGGTAACAAATGGGTGAGTTCTTGAATAATTCATGGCTTCTCCTCATTTTCAGCTAAAAACTCTATGACATGCTTCTTGGAAGGCATTATACAGCAACAAGATCTTCCTTGTCAGTTACGCAGTTTCCCTGCTTTGACTAAAACTTTCTTATATAATTACAGATATTTTTGCCTTTTTCAGATTTATGTCAGAGAGCAGAATATTATATGTAGTGGTTACAGATAAAAGACTGTATTTCTTCCTTTACTGAATTAAATTTTTCTTCCAAAAGCAGGGTAATGTATCCTTGCTGTTACTGTTTATGAAACCTTAGGTGACTTAAAATAGCTGAGGAAATAGCAATAGTAATTGATTTTAATTTCATCAAAGTTGAGCTAGATGTAATGTTCTGAAATGTGATCACACTTTTGTGGTAGTCTATCCACACCATTAACTGTGTAATTTCAGCTTTATTAATCCATTTTTTTTGAAGAGGGATAAGCAGATGTTTGCGTTTTAGTCATTAACCAGGATCACCTGCTTTATGAGAATTAAGAGGTCACAAATTAAAGCAGTAATTTTAGAATATGATTTCATTTCCTAGAAGCATTAACAATTTCTGTTACACATGCTGTCTGTTGTGGGCTGAATGAACAGAGACTGGTAGATAGAACTCGATGCAGTGGAAAAGGTGACTGCCCATCAGTGTGCAACACTGGGTTGAGGGTTGCGTGCATAGTTGAATCTTTTGGTTTGGTAGCTGAAAGAAAAAAATGGGGGATGAAAATATTTTTGATTCAAGATAAATTTAAAACTTTTGAAGTTTTTCCTCAAGAAAGAAGTTTTCATTTTGGTTATCTAAGAGGAAGTCAGGAGCAATTCAATTCTAAATTGATGTCTGTCTAGCCCCTTGCAAAGGATGGGTGAAGCCCTGGTGCAACTCCCTGTGGTGCCCAAGGGGTGAAATCCTGCATTTGAATGTCCCAGTGGCCAGGCTGTGCTGAGTTCCACCACTTCAAGTCTCTTCCCTTGGAGCCGCTCTGTTATTTGTACTTATCTTTGCAAAAGGGTACAAAGTGAGATGCTCAGATGTGGTGCTAAGGCCAAGTGGAGACAAGGGATCCTTGTTCCAGAGGAGGTTTATGGCTTGAAAGAGAGGACACAGTCTTGAGCTGTGAAGATCTCTGATAGAAGGGAATTGAACACCAGGGCTTTTCAGTAAGTTGTACACAAAGGATATCACGGGCAATAGTGAGAGCTTTGCTAATTCGCTCTCCCCCAACTTGTTACTTTTTTTCCCAGACAATACAATGTGACAAATAAAAACACTGTATGGAGAAAACGTCATCTGCACTTTTCACTGCATTTCTTATTTGTTGAATGTCTTCACAATTCTAAAAAACAAAAAACAGACCGATTTTTCAAGAAGCTGCATTATCTGGTTGCTCACGTGTGCTTGTAGGATCAAGGCATGAGTATCAGCAAAGCAATTGGAAGGAATTTTTCAGAAGTCACTTGAAAAGGGTGGGTATGAGCAGGTGAAGGATAGGCTGATATGACAGTGATTTGGAGATGGGTAAAAATTAAATGTGTCAGTGAATTCTTTCTTATACAGAATTTTCATTTCAATAATCATAATGTCTGTTTTGTAAAAGAACCTATAATACTGAATAAAATTAAGGGGTATTAGAGCAGCCATAATAAGTGGTTGCTTCTCCAGGCTGAAGAGGTCTGATACCATAATTTAAATGGTGTCTCTCCTTTATTAACCAATTAGACATTGTTGCGTAGACAGGTGTGGGGGTGTGTGTATAATAAGAGGAAATTATTGTTGCATTAAAACCTGCTTTTCCCTTTTCACAATACATCTTGGCATTGAGCTGACACTCAAATGCAAACTAAAGTACGATATTTTTCTCCAGTGTTAAGCATGGCTGTAACATATTAAGGGGTCCTGATTCTGCAAGGACTTCTGAAAGAATGTGGAGTTGAGCTGTGTTAACTAATCCATGTGAATTCCATGGATCTACTTTGTTCTTGGCTGTCTTTTCTGTGTAAAATCAGGGATATTACTATCACATCCAAAAGGGATCCTAACTAATGGAGAAATGTGTATTTCATTACAGTTCCCATGTAAATGTTGGGACATTTGTATCATGACTTTACTGCCCAATATGGAAATGCTGTGTTCTGGAGGTTTCTTTGCAGTACAAGCACTGGATATACCATTAATCTTCTAGCACCCAGCAGTGCTACTGTCAGATAAAGCTGTCAGCATTTCTGTTACAGAGGTTTGATGTTCTGTGGTTTTTCACATCAGCACTCTGGATCACATCTTCTGCACTGAAGGATTCAGAGATGAGCACAACAAAACATGGAAGCTAAATGAGGTCTAAATGCATAGTGGGGCCCTGAAGTTCTGAGTATGTAGGACAGTTATTTGCCAGATCATGTGCTGCTTTTCCTCTCTGAACAAATACATCTGTTTTTCTGTGTTAAAAGCCTGCTTTCAAAAGAGGGAACAAAAACTGGGCCGTCTTAGGTCTTCTTAACCTGGTGAAAGAAGAGAAGATGAGCTGGGGAAGAAATCTCAGCAAAGTTTAGCTCAAATTTGCCTTCATCAAAGGACTACTCCTGGAAACCTTTCTTCTAACAAGGCCCAGCTCCAAAGAAACTGTAATGAGTATTTAAAGAATTAAACCAGTAAGAGTAAAGGCATTAGTTCATATTCGCTGTTGATTAATGCTGGTGAAATAAAATAAGTAGATTCCCATAATATGAATCTAGAGGGTGGAAAGTCTGGGCCTTGAGTGGGTGCAGGAAAGCAGGAGGTGGAGGTTTGTGGTTGCCAGACTGGCTGATGGAGCTAAGCCTTGATTTTTGTACAGGATGCAGAATAACAAGGGAGTGAGGGCCTTGAATGCCTATGAGGGAATAAGCTTGCAGATCTTTAATACCAGCATTTGATGCCAGAGAACTGCTGACAAATCAAGTTAGGAAATCTGTATATTCTTTTTCCTTTACTGTGTCCCTGTCTGCACAGTTCTTAATGGAGAGCAGCATTGCTATGGACACGCACAGAAGAATTGAACCTTTGCTGAGCCATTGGTGAAATATCGAGATATTACTTTCTGAGAAGTAATAAAATAGACTGATAGTAGATTTTAAGCCTTCCGGCTTCTGAATGTCTGTGGAGCACATGACCAGCAACTCAAAATCAGATTTAGACAGCCTGGGGGGGCTGGCAATAAAACCTCATCTGCAGCACAACCTCTGCTCTCACTTCAGAGGGTGTTAGGGGAAGCTGAGGGGCTTGTTTCAAGTGCCTACAACCTGCAGAATGCACCCATCATCCCACGAAAAGCTGCACAACTTCTCCGAGTGCTGAATGTCTGGCTTTCAAATGGGAGGAAAGATGAAGTGTTTTTGGATCCAACCAGAGACCAAACAGAATGTTGGACTAAATCATGATCTGATAATCTGTAGGGGTAAGGTTGCTTTTTCTGCAGCCATTTCTCCTGGTTCTTACAATATGTGTTTTAATACAGTTGTTCATTTTTTTGGTGGCAATACAGACAGTTTCATTTTCAGGTGCCTTCGCTTTATTCAATGCTCACCTGCTCATGACAAAGGTGATTTTGTATCCCTTTGGATGCAGTGTTGTAATTCCAGTTCAGTAACAGAATACTTTCTTCCATATGCTTCACTGCAAGTGGTTTTTTTTCCCCATAGACTTTCTCTGGAAAGATCCAAAGATGATGCGTTCTAATGGGCAGTGCCTTTAATTACTGGATATCCAAGAGGAGCACCTCTAAGTAGATGATGGATTACACACCTCATAGTTACCTCTCAGACTTGTATGTGATCAGCTTTCCTGCACATTCCCAGGCATGTGTGTAGAAGCAGGAGTGTCTCACATTTGGAGCAAGCGCCTTCAGCACAGCACGGGCTTCCCAGGCTCTGTATGACACTAACATTAAATGTCACGCATTAAATGTGTGACATTTGCCACAATAAAATTGACTGATTCTGTGTAAACAAAATCTCTGTGAGATATGGTATTCAATACCTCAATTCAGTGTTAAAGCAGAAACATTATAAAGTCAGTATGATTCATGATAAAATAAAATTTTTTGGGTTTTTATCACTGAGATATGATGTTTTGGCATTATCAAAATGCAGGGGAAAGTAGAATCAGAATACTCCTACTTTTGTATCTAAAATCGTGTAGAAACTGATGGTGCTGCTGCAAATCATTTTGATGGCATTGTTTTTATTGAGAGAAATCAGTTCCATCTATTCTTTGCAGAAAAACAAAGATTTGTTTCTTTTCCCTGGTGATATGTATATTTCCGCTCACTCACCCTCCTCCTCTAAAGCTTTAAAAGAGAAATTATTCATCCCCTGTCTTTCTGAAAGCCAGTGTTTACTGTTGATGAGAAGCTGCAAGAACAGACAGGGCTTCAAGCAGAAATGCCCATGTTGCTCTGCGATTGGAGAGCATCCAGTGACTTCCCTGTTGCATGGGCATGTACAGGGATGAGAATATTCCATATCCTTTTGTTTTCCTAATAGTGAAAATCCCAGCTTTAGATGCCTTTAAAATGACTGACATTACTTTGCAGCCTCTACAGGTTGAAAGCTCCCTGTGCTGCAGCGTCTCAGTGGTATTTCAGTTCACTGTCACTGGATGCTCATGAAGAAGTGCCTTCCCTGGTGGCCTTCAAACCTTGATTAGGGGAGACAAAGGAGGCAAAGTGGAGGGAGTGCTTCCTCATGCAGGAGACCTGCTGCCAAAATGTTGTTCAACCCTACTCAGCCATGTCCTCTCCAACATGGCAGGAAGTTTTTATTTACCTTTTGTTCTCCAAATAACAATGGAGGAGAATGTGCTCCTGCAGGTATCACTCCTGTTGGAACCCACCTTGAGCCAGCTGTGACTGTAACATGTCAGCAGATATCTGTGTCCTGTGAGTGGACAGACACATGTAAGGTTTCCTGAGGAAATCCATCATTTCTGAAGTACAAGGTGAGAGAACCATAGGGAGTTAAACTGATATTTGGTAAGTGGTCCTAGGGGATAATTCCTTCTTTTCTGGCCACCACTTAAGGGAAGACACAGCCAGGAGGACTCAGCTGCAGGACTCAAACAGCTCTCATTTCAAATTGACATAAGGACATTCACTTCATGATTCTTCACAGTAGCATTCCTTGTACACCCTATAACTGATCCACTGGTTTATGTGCTCAATTGCCCATACACAGACAGAGCAGGACTTGCCTTTCAACATTGCATCTACAAAATTGGACTTATAAAGGATGTGCTCCACAGGTTTTATTCCCCAAGGCAACAAAATCAGTGAGGTTTAATAATGCAGAAAAGTCTGATGGGTGTCCTGAATGCAACTTCTGTTTTACGTGCTAGGTGTCTAGTGAAAAGCATAGAGGAATGAATGCACTAATTCACACACTGTGTGGTTTGGAAGAAGTAAAAGAGAAAGTGTGCAGTGCTCTCAGAAACAGAGTATTGCAAATGCAAAATTATTGGAAGGGGATTTCTTAGTATCGTCCTGGGAGCAGTTGCTCCTGTGCCTCAGATTTATGTCATTTGTAATGGGGCTTTTCAATAAGACAATGTAATTTAACACTAATATCCAGGGTTCTAACACAAAAGTATTAGGAAATAAATGGAAAGGACTTAGTCATTTGCAGTAGCAAACTTTAGAGTAACTTGCTGCATTGTAATTCTTAAGGACAAGGAAGAGATTTTTTCCTGAGAGCAAACCCAGCCAATTACAGGGTTTCTTCTTCTGGAACAGGATGTGCTGAAGCTGAGTGAGACACATAGTTTGTGAATTTAGCTGTGATGTGCTGAGATAACTTTGTGTTCTATTGGCTTATGTATTTCTTCTGTGTTCTGTATTATATTCTCATATATTCGTTTCTAACATTAATGAAGACTTAACCCCTAACCAAGGAACATGGTTGGCCTGTGTGATTCAACTTAAATATTAGGAGATTTTCTCTTCGTGCCTGAGTAGCCCCTGCTGGAATGGCTGACAGGTGATTTGCTTTTCAATTGCTTGTGTCACGATGCAGAGGTCATCAGGACCAGTGCATGCATTTGTGAAGGCAACCAGAAAAGAACTAGCTCTTCCTGACCCATAACCATGTGCAAATCAGGCTGGCTGTCACTTACTATTCTCAGAGAGACTTGAAAAACATGATACTAGAGATTAGCCCAGAGTTTTCAATTCATGGCAGTGCTGTTACAGGCTGTGTCACTGACTGTAGGAGGCACATCCTAACATTTTTGTGTCACATTTCCCTCTTAATAAGGATGTTAGCTGAAATCCAACTTTAAACTTAGATCTAAGCTTTAGTGAGAGAGACCCAACTGTGAAAAGCTCTACCCAACTGCCATATCCAAACATCTTTTCTTCTCCTTCTCATTATCCAAGAACCATGAAAGTTCTCTAAAAAGGGCTAAACTCACAGTGAGGAGCAGAGGTCTTGCTTTTAAGTGCCTCTGGTGACAACTGTATTGTTGATGTTTAACTTGAGGAGACATCCCTGGATGTCTGTTTTTCAAGCTGTCATTAATGTGAGCCTTTTAAAATTACCTTTCATTGACTTTGCACAGCTCTTTCTTTTGAAGAGTGATGGTACAGCCTTTCTTCAGTGTAAAATATGGGCCTCTGGGACATGTAGTATGTTTTAGTCAAGCTCAAATTGTCTTGTTTTTAGTGAGTCTTGTGCAGAGATTGAATCTTAGGAGAAAAGACGTGCAGAAAGAATACAAATTCTTCATGAGTGATGGGTTAGCTCTGCACAGATACTATTTCTGTGTGAAGGGAATGGGGCCTCAAACGGTACCTCTCTCTGGATTCACAACCCAGGTCTCTGCTGAAGGATCAAAGGAGGTAGGAATATTATAAGAACATTGGATTTATAACATCATACTGTTTTAGCACTTCAGTTTCTGAGATCATACTTCCATTATGTTATTTTCTTTTACTAAGAGATTCAAGAAAACATGTCAGACGCTAAATGAAAGGTAACATGGGATTAGGATTTCTCCTTAGCAGGCACAGGAGCTGGTATTAGAATTACTGTTATAACATCAACAAGCAAGCAAAAAACAGGACAGGAGTGTTTGGGGTTGTACCAGGGCCAGGCACCACACACACACACAAGCTGCAGAGTCCCTGCACCTCTTGGCCTGTGGTTCGGGGAGCAACTACAGCACTGTCAGCCATCTGTTAAATTGTTCCACTCAGGTGTTGCTCTTTCACTTGACAAACTGATAAGAATTAAAAATCCAAAACCTTTGAGGGGTCTGTGATTTGAAACCTCCAAGAGTCATTTACTACATAGGCATGAAATTGATCTTTTCCAGTCAACAACCCCAAACATGTAGCAGTGGTAGGCACTGAGAAATAAGTTAGCACTTGAATGAAACCTTGGAAAAGTAAGTAATAATCCATTTGTTTTTAAGATACTACATTTGTGTGATCTGAAAAAAACAATGATAACAAATAACTCATTTTTCTTTAAGCAGATCACCAAACCATGACCTTGGTAACCATTATGTGAAGTGTAAAATTTGGACAAGAATAAATTTATAAAACTCTCATGAAGAGAGAGGAAAACAATCAAATGCTCAATTAAGTCTGAAATCTGATAACACAGCACATTTACAGAGCAGCCAGTAGTGGATCTGGTCATGCATTAATGCTGTGAACCTTCAGATGGACAAAGACAGTTGGTGGTGTAGTTATTGCTGTTACTGTTCTAACTCAAAATGAGCAAAGATGAATGTATGTGTTGATCTATACAGTCCTGCAGTCAGTGAGCCAATAAAAATGTCATTAAAACAGCCAGAGTGTTCAGGTACATGGAGAGGGATCTAAGCCTGACCTGTGCTGTTCCCTGAGCACTCCTTTGGTAAATACACTTCCCAGCTTTTGGATCTACCACCAAAGTCTTAGAATATAATAAAAAACCCACTGCAAAGAAAAATGAACCCGCAAGGGGACAAATCCCATTGTGAATCCTTTTGTATAAATATGTAATTCAAATCTGGGTGGGGTTTTTCAATCTAGAAGGTATAAAATATTCAACCACTTTTCTGCCTCCTTCCTCTTTATAAGAAAATTGATAAAGGGGGTTATTGATTCTGTGCATACAGAGACAAAATTGTTTCACTTGACTGTTTTAACAAACCACTCTCACTTAGCAGAAACACAAATGCCAGAAAAAGTTTTTTCCAAAGTTGTGACTATTTCCTCTGATTTTAATTCAGCCTTAGGGCTGATGAATTGTCTTGAATCCAAAACAAGAAGAAAAATAATTTAGGGATTGACATTCCAATTTCAAATGTCCTTCTTATCCATTTCTTTATATCCTCCCTTTTTCCCTCTTGCCCTCACTTCGAAGTCAAGCCAAACTCACAATTTTGCTCGCTTTTATTTTGAGATCTGTCAAACTCCCTTGGTTTTCCCTGTGGTTTTCTACTGGATTCAGAGCTGGCTTCAGTTTGTGGTTCAGAGCCAGTTCCAAGTGGCCTGGGGATTGCAGATGCCTTGCCACCAGAACAAAGGAAACTGCTTTGTGAACTCTGGCAAAGCTAAACCCTTCCTATTTCCAGTCAGGAGGGTAGGCGCAGTTTGTAACTAGTCCCTTGAAATAGAGAATTACAGATCTTAGTTTCAGTGTGAAAATGTAAGATTATTTTTTTTCTTTGTACTATGGACTGATTCTTTCTTTTCTTCCCTCTTCTTGTTTCCCATATGGCTTTGTAGAAACAGAATCCGTTGGAAATCAACTTCCGTGGAAAGTGAATGGTTTGGAAATCTTTCAGAAAAGACAAACTATCAAAAAATGTACTTTCAGACTCCTAGGTTATTTCCTTTACAGATATGTGGAAAATGTCTGCATCCTGACAGGTTCATTTGGGTTCATATATTCTCTACTTAGATACAATTCTTATCTGGCCTCACAGTACTAAGATCATCACTGGAAGCCCTCCAGCATCTTCCCCATCCACCTGGAAGATACTTCCTTCTTACTCTTTTTAACCACTGATTCTGACAGTGGCACCCATGTTACCAGCCTTGACTTTGTTATCTGCTGCATTTTTCTGTGTCCAGCTTTCCTCATTAAATATGGTCATATAGCCTCATATATATATTACACATAATAGCCTGAGATAAACTCTGTTGTTTAGAGCATGGTGCTAATAATGCCAACATCATGGGTTTGATCCCTTTATGGGCCATTCACTTTAGAGTTGTACTTGATGATCCATGTGGGTCCTTCCAATTCAGAATATTCTGTGACTGAACCTTTCCTGCCAGCCAGAGACTGCTGGGAGCACTGACCTTTCCCACCAAGCTCCATGACCATATACTGAAAACAAAAGTGGATCCTCCTCTTTATAATTCATAGGCCATCTGTTTAGCTTTTTAAAAGAAGAAAAACAAAAACCATAGGATTGAAGCTAGTCAATCTCCATGCCTTTACAAAATAAACTCCAACTAAAACCAAAAACAAAGACCCTTAACCATAAACAGCTTAAATGCAACTCATGAAGGAGAGCCCTTGTGATCACAGGAGTCCTGAAAACAATTGGAAAGAAAGAACTGAATGCCTCCCAGCACAGCAGCTCTATGGGCTTCTGTACTGATCCTCTTTGTGATGGCCTTTCCTTAGTTCTCCCTCAAGTTGTCACCTTCTGGAGAGCCCCTTTACGTTCCAGACCCCACAAGGAGGGAAGACAAGAAGAGAAAGTCAGCACAAATGCATCACCTGCTCAGAGGACGAGTGATGAAATCCATACAGCTGAGGAACAGTGTGCCTAGCACAGGGTGGAATGGCTTCAACAGACTTCAGCTCCCAGACTTCTCCCTCAAACCTGGGGAAAACAGTGAGGCTGTTAAAACTACTGTTTCCTTTTGCATATGACTGGAATATA
Organism: Scytalopus superciliaris; assembly: GCA_013400415.1. Lineage (NCBI taxonomy): Eukaryota > Metazoa > Chordata > Aves > Passeriformes > Rhinocryptidae > Scytalopus > Scytalopus superciliaris. The sequence goes on along the minus strand of VXBX01004249.1, from coordinate 1,744,602 downwards.
ACTGTTATCCCAAGCTGATTAGAATAAAGGAAGGCTGCTGCTGCTTCAGTCACTGGCATTCCTGCAGAAGTTGCCCTTTTCTGAATTACCAGCAGTGGCACTAATGTGAGTGGCTGATGAAGAAGCATTCATAAAGCTTTCAAGTCTATTGCTGTTGGCTTAGTGAGGGCTTTCTTCATCATGAGCCTGAAAAGATTTATTGTCTCTGTCATGGAGTGTGAACAAAAGTGATAGTACTCACCAGGCACTTAGTTTCCTCAATTCTACTCAATTCTAATTGTAACTAATAAAAAGAATACTACATTTTTAGGTCCTGGTTCCAGGAAGCATTTAAAATAGAAGTAGCCTCCAGCACTGTTCAAAATACAATCTAAATAATGCAAGATTGTTAGGAGAAAATACAGCACTATTAAATAACACCAAGTAATGGACAACTATTCAAAGTCATTATTCTTGATTAGCCTTGATCATTTTTACTGAATGCATGTGACCTTAGTTGCACTCAGTAACACTTACAGTCATTCAGGAAAGTTAAATAATCATTACTGATTAATTATTATTGATTATACTGAGTGGTTGTATCATAGTTTGTGGATTTTCAAATATGTTTTTCTTCCTATAAGAAAGGTAACTCTTTTAAAAAGCAGTTTGGGGAAAAAGTTGACTTATGTTCCCTAAACTGTATAATATTTCTGAAAAGCCCACCCTAAATGATGGATTTTTTTTTTATTTTTTTTTCAGTCCAGAGAATTTTTCTTCCAGGTGAAATAATATGTTTTGGGCAGTTTGTGAGAATGTGACGTTATTATAGCCTCTCAACTGAAACACATCATGGCAGTGTGCAAAGTGAGCCTTTCCACTCAGAGCTGAGGGAATGGAGAAAATGTCCACTGATTTTATTATATAAATGTACAAGTGGCATTTTGAGGAGAAGGGAGGAGGAAGGACAAAGTCTGTGGTTCTGCTAAATACATAACAATAATGATGCTGAAAATGGGAGGTTTCTGAGGGTTGCCTGCTGATTTGCCTTGCAAATGGCTCTGTCTGCCAAAACCTGTTCATGGCACACCTTTGACAAGAACCCATTTACAGTGTTTTGTCAGCGCTTGTTTAGCATGAAGCTTCGAGCTGTGATGAAGTGTCCCTGTAGACCTTCTTATTTTCTTCCTAACTACAGGTGCACTTGACAGAGTGAAATGTAGAAATGCTGCATAAGAAAAGATTTGTCACAGACCATGTTGGATTCTTTTTTTAATTAAAAGCATTGTCATGGATCTAGTTGGAGGGAGTGAGCAGCCAGCATCGTTAGTGTCAGGGTGTGACTGATGGATCACTTTCCAGGTGCACAGGGCACCCTCTTGTCTCAGCTAAAGTAGTTTGCAGCAGAGCTGTGATAGAGGAGGCAGTGGCAAAGCCAAGATACCTCCCACAAGAGCTCTCCACAGCTCCCTTCCATGGGAGTAGCCACCCAGCACGACTGGTTTACTTCGGGATTTTTTGGTTCTGGTGCAATCAGTTAAAATGACAAAATGATGCATGATGGGAGGAAGAGCCCGATTATATTGTGGGTTGTTCTCTGAGCACGCTGTGGCACAGAGAGGGGGGCAGAGCTGGCAGCCTGGGCTGCAGCCACCCTGCGGAGTGCCAGTGCCTCACACTAACACCACGGCAAATGCCAGCTGGGAGGTTTATTGTGTGTCTGATAGCTCTGTTAAAGCTGCAAGGCTGAAGGAATTTAATTTAATCCTGTTTTCACGACCATGCAGCATGGCAGCATGACATCGGAACTGGTTGTGTTTATTCTGCCCTGATAGTAAGAAAAACTGGGTGTAACATCCAGCACATAACCCTTCTTCTCAAACATGCAGCACTTGGACTGCTGGGGTGAAATCTCCTGCTGGTGGGAGAGAATGAGGGTGAGGAGGAGTGTTGGGACACACAGAGGAAATGGAACTGTGCCTTCAGACTGACATTTGAGGTGCCAACCGGTTCCTGTGTTCATAGACTTGCAAGCTTGAAAGAGCTGCTGGGTTAGATCACTTGTCAATAAAATTTCTACAAGGTTCTTCAGAGTAAATTGGAAATGAGCTTTTATATTTTCTACAGTTCCTCTGTGTTGGAAAGATACAGCATAACAGTCACTATTTGAAGTGTTTGTGAACAAACGTGTTTAACAAAGAAACTTACTGTGTTGAAACGAACACGGTATGAGAAGGTCGGATAAATTAAAACATCTTTCTGTCCCTGCAGAAACTCAACATATTGCATGAAGGTGTCCATGTCCTTGACGGTAGCTGAGAACGAATCTGGGCTTTGCTACAACAGCAAAATCAGATATCTGGAAAAATCAGAAGTCACCAAGAGAAAGACCATCTCCTGTCCTGATATTGAGGATTACAAAACAGCCAGTCAAGAGCCAGATGTGGTGTGGTACAAGGTAACTACTGCTGTCTTATTGTGCTGAAACTGTACAAAACTTTCCCTGTTTTCAGTCTGATTCTTAGTGGTGGCTTTTTATGAGGCATCAGTGGTTTGTGCCTGGTCTGGAGCCAGAGATGTACCAGCACTACCAGCTTTAGTAGTGCTACTCAATTAATTTTTGTTGAATCTGTTGGGTATTTTCAGCAAGACTTGTAAATTTTTACCACAGCGTGCTGGGTAATTTCACAGAGGTGTATTTACTTTTGCTGAGGTTTGTTGAGTAATTGCACTGAGGTCTGTTAGATACTTTTACTACTTGCCAGGTAACTCGTCTGGCTGTACCTTCTCCAAGGCTTGTCAAGTGTGACACACCACTTTCATCAGCAGGTGCATCAGTGATGTGCTTCTGCAGCTCCCCAGGAAAGCAGAACAACTGAAATGTGGGGTGGAAGGCATCAGGTACTGAGACCATAGCAAAGTCTGGCAAATTTTACCTGTTGTTTGGACTTGACCCAATGTCTGATATTTGAGAAGTCCTCAGGTTTGAGTTGATGCAAGAACAGTAGAGAATAAAGATCTTAGAATCAAAAGGAACCAGAAATAGTTGGGCAAGAGGAACAGCTCAGTGGGATCTGTGGAAAATAGAGTTTGGATTATAGAGGAAAAGGCAGAAGGCGGTTAGGACAAAGTTGGTTCAGGTAATGAAGACAGAAACATACAAACTAGTTAAATCCTGAATTTGGAGTCCTTCATTGGCCAACCGCAGTAACATTCTTTAAACATAGTTATTTTGTATGAAATAAGTAATATGTGCAGCAGATTTTTCTTTAGCGGGTTGCATCAGAAAAGAGCAATTATAAAAGTTGTCATTTATTTCCAATTTTTACAAAAATCTCACATGTTCTAGTTTATAGTAACGAAATGTGTGCCATAACCCACTGCTAGTGTAAACAAAACTTTTCTTTCAGCTGTTGAAGCTCTTTCTCTCAGCATATGGGTAAATATCTTCAGTGCTGTTCATATGTCAAATATATGTATTGAGTTAATCATAGAATATGCTGTGTTGGAAGGGGCCCACAAGGATCATCAAGCCCAATTCCTGGCTCTGCACAGGAAGTCCGAAATCTCACAGAAAGGAGGGTACCAAAGAGAAGCTGCTTCTTGCCCTATTTGCCTAGGTGTTACTGAACACCAAATCACTGAAGATCTCGTTTTCTGCAAGAGCACACTGAAAAATAGTCTGGCAGGAATAATGTTCAGCTGTCATGGAGCAAAAATCAGTCTAAGGAAGATGCATGTGCAGCCCCACACCAGCAAGGCTTTGTACTGACCCCGAAAGGGAATGGAAGGGTCTGTCCCATACACCCACACATTTTGTGTGGGTTGCACACACAGATTGTGTGACAGCTGACTGACAAGTCACCACTGTGGTGAAGCTGAACAGAATTGATGTGATGGATGATAATGGTGAGAGAATCGAAGTCTACAACCTTTAGTCTGCCTTAATAATGAGAAGAGACATTAGTGGGATAACCTCTTACATATACCTTCTTACCTGTAATTAACTATAAGGTGCTATTAGTTTGGCTCTTAGAAAGCATTGCGGTTACCTGGACATGAGTCAGGAAGCTCAGCAGTGTGAAATGTCAATATTAATGCTATGCAGAAGGTATGTATGTCAGGTTATCCCTTGAAAATTATTCCTGAGTATTCTAGAGAGCATTACATTAATAACTGTTAATAGAAGTCTGCCTACCCAAAAGAGCAGAAGTCCAGTTTCTAGGAAATATATAATTAATTGGAATTCAAAACAATATGATAGATACTGGAGTAACCCCTACACACTGCAGTCTGGGACTTCAGTCCATGCTGTAGGAGGAACAAAAAGCAGGTTCCTTCTCCCAAACAATACTGTAAAGTGGTATTCTGCTTTAGGATCTGAGCCTCACTTTCTGAAGGAGACACCTGTTTCCAGTCATACCACACTGGATCCTCAAGTTTTTCCCCTCTACCTTGGTGATTGAGTTTGATGTGCACATGAAGCCATCTTCTTGTGTAAATCTGCTCCAGAGGCACTGGGGGGGCCATTCTTTTCGTAGAGAGGATTTTCACCAGGTAGGGGAACATAAGTTGTCCCAAAGAGAACAGTAAGTAAGTATGAGGAGGTCCTCAAAGTTCCTTCTTTATACCCTTGTCTGAAAAGAGAAATATTTGTGTTCAGGAGAACCTGCCAGTTTGCTGGTAGTCAGGGGGTTTGGACTTGTGACAGATGAAATACCATCAGACAGGACAGTAGCGGTGCAAGCCCACTGTGTGCAGGACTTGCTCTGCCTTCCAAAAGCCTGCTCTGTGTTGAGGGATTAATGAATCTGAGCCAATAATTACATCAATTTAGAGGGAGTTAACTGTAATTTAAACATGCTCTTAATTATGCCTGAATAGATTTTCCCATGCACACCCGGTAAGTAATAAAACATTTGCTGTGAGGATTTGTTTTAGCAGGAGTATGAACTTCGCTTCTGGCTAGAATTACACTGCATGAAATATTTATTTTTAAAGATTTCCTCAATTAATGACATTGATGTATACAGAACTCTGTTATGCCAGTTAAAACTGTTTTGACAAGAAGTGTGAGGATTTTTTTGAAGAAAATGAACGTGTCAAGGCATGATTGGATGATTGGGATTTAAGTGTAAGAGCAGTTTCATGAAAAATCAACTGGCAGAGGGAAAAGGTATACTATATCTTGAATGTGGAGTCTTAATCCATTTCCATCATCTCTTTTCTACTACTGGATTGAAGGAAGGGCTGTGAAAACAGTCAAAATGTCAGGTGAAGGACAGGTAGTTGTTGTCTGCCCTAGAAAAATAGAGTTGTTGAGGTGCTGCCACTTCCATTTCAAGGAAGAGAAACAGAGCATAACAGTGAACAACTTACTTATTAGAGGGAAAAAAAAAACCAAATATTTAAGATGTCTAATGAGAATAAATAGGCTTGGAAAAGAAACTTTCTGATTCTTCTAGCAGGCAAATGTAATGCAAAAGCAGAAAAGAACAGTTTATTGGTTAAAGGCTTCAGTGAGATCTTAGAGCACTTTCCAGTACCTGAAGAGGCTTTACAAGAAGGCTGGAGAGGGACTTTTCACAAGGGCATGAGGGAAATAGGACAAGAGAGAATAGCCTCAAACTGAAGGAGGACAGATTTAGATGAGGTATTAAGAAGTTTTCCCCTGTGAGGTGGTGAGGCCCTGGCACAGGAAGTGCTCAACACCAAGTTGGATGGGGCTTGGAGCAACATGGTCTACTGGAAGGTGTCCCTGCCCATGGCAGGGGGGTTTGGAACAAGAGCATCTGTAAGGTCCTTTCCAACCCAGACCATTCTGTGATTCTATGAAACAAGTCATACAATTGAGCACTTATCTTTTTAGAGAAATTAGCAGACCTCTGACAGTAAAATCTACATTGTTTGCCCAATATGAAGACTAGTTAGAATTGTGTTTGTTTGTTTCTCAGATGTTTTTGTTGCTAAAATGCAAATTGTTAGGATTTTTCAACTTTTCCCCTTTTTTTCTTTTAGTTTTTTTGTGTTAAATACAGAAACAGGCAATTTCAACATATTTTTATGAAGCCTGCATAGTCAGTAGAAAACAAATTAATTAGCTGAAATTTGGGAAAGAAAGGCCTATAAATAATTTTTAATTTAACATGTTCTAAGTAGATATAAAAAAGAAATAATTAGGAAATTGGTAGTATAATCCTGTCAGAACAATTTCTCTGTAAAAACACAATAGCACATTGTTTGAGCTAAATCATTCATCTCTATAGTAGTAAAGGTGTCACTCTTCTTATTACAAATATGTAGTATATAAAAATGTATCTTCCATCTCTTTGCTCCCATACTTTTAAAAATAAAGTAGAGAATATAAAACTGGTAACACATGATAGGGAATTTCAGTGCTGCACTAAAAGGTGCATATCTGAAATATGTTTACTTTGTGTGTTCTGGGAATTGTATTCCTTCTAAATTAAGATTGAATAGAACAGAATCATACTCCTTGCCCAATGTTCAAATTTAGTTACTCCAAGTAGGTGGTTGATGTACCTTTCAATAGACCTAAAATATCGAGCACAAATCATGAAGGATTTAATGGCCTTTCCTGGCTCAGATCCGTGTCCTGCTTGAATCTCCAGCAATGACAATGCAATTTAGTAATAAAAATAAGCTCTGATTCTTCTTAGCACAGCAGATAGGGATCTGGATTTGATCCATTTTATCTCTGGTATTAACTAATGTTCACATGCAAAGCAAAATGACACTTCCCTTACATTCTACTTTGGAAACATAGATAACCTGATCACTCTGTTACCTGCAGTAGGGTTGCACAGGTTCAGAATTCAAAATCTGACCACACTGTAACTGCATTTGGCCTCTTAGGGATAGGGATAATTCTTCAGTGCTCCATTTTCAAGTGTAAGGCCAGAAGCTTTCAGTGCTGTCTTTTTATTTCCCTGTTGTCCTTTAATTTAGAATCTGACACGTATTTGGAATGCATGTGGAGTCCCATGAAAAATTTATGTTTGTGTCATTCTGATCTCCTGCTGTGATACAATATATTTGCATGTTGACGTATTTTCTTGTTTGGTTGTTTTCTTAAGAGAAAGCTTTGTTCTGTTTTGTTTTCTGTGTTTCTGACACTGCAGTTGCAGATGAGCAGAAAATGGGGCATAGGTCTGGGCATGTCACCAGTCTTTGAAGTTGCTGAGCCTGATGTACCTGCTGCGAGACTGTTAACTCAAGTCTGACAGCCTATTCCAAGTTGCAGCCTTGAGAGAGGGAGTAGAGGGGCACTGAAGGTACTCAGGCCCTCTGTTGCTTTGTGTTCTCTGGGTACAGAATTAGCCAGAACCTTTGGAACTGTCAGGAGTGCTGAGTGCTTTAGAGAACTGAGAAAAGTGTGGTTTTGTTGCAGGTAGAACAGACTTGATATTAAAGATATTCAGAGACAATAAGGATTTAATCTTAATGTACCATTTTCAAGAGACAATGGTCAGGTTGGGCCCCTGCTTTCAGTTCAGAGCATTCCAAGAACTATTCCATCATGAATACCATTAGCATGAAAGGTAACTGATCTGCCTGCAAGGATATGGTTTATTAGGAAAGGAAGAGCATCTTCTTGCCCCGTATAACCCTCTATACAGAAGGATTCAAATGCTGTTCCAGTCAGACTACAATTTGTAGTGATTAACCTAAATCTGCCAAGGACTTTGTGGTGAAGTCTATGGGACTTGCAGGCCATCAGTACCATGTGTTGCACCAGAGGATTCATGTGGAGTTGATAGAGCCTAGTGATGGGAAAAGGCTGAATCAAAGCTCATCTGGTGCTGGAAAAGCCAGTGATGAGAAACAAGATTGTAACAAAACCAGGCTGCCGAATTCTCTTGCTCATAAAGCCGCTCTTCTTCCTGTTTCTTCCTATTGGTAAATCGTTCTAGTCTGGGACTGTGTAAAGTTTGCCTCCAGGCTAACTCTTAACAAATGTTGCCCTTACTGCCTTCAAATAGAGATGTATTTTAATGGTCTGTCCTTAAGTAGAGGTCTTGGCAGTTGTTATGAAGAAAAAGAGAAGATGCTTAACCATTGCTTCAGGGCACCATGTATTAAACACAGCCCATGTGATACAGTAGGAATTACTGAACCTTAAAAACATTTCTGCATAATTCCAGTCTCTGAATTAATTCCAGTTTCAGATCTCTTTGCTTTCTGAAATTATATTTGAATTTTAATTGCAAAATATATTGAGTTGATTGTTTACTTATGTAAATACTGAAAATCTGATCAGGCAACACTGTCTTATCTCATACAAGCTGAATAATTTTATCAATGGATTTTTTTCTGCAGGAATGTAAGCCAAAAATGTGGAGAAGCGTTGTAATTCAGAAGGGAAATACTCTCTTAATTCAAGAGGTCCAGGAAGAAGATGGAGGAAATTATACCTGTGAACTAAAGTTTGAAGGCAAGCTTATACGAAGGACAGTTGAATTGAAGGTTACTGGTAAGAATCTTTGTTCTATACCAATAGAAAAAAATAAGGCTTTGAAATAATAAGAAAAAGTGAGTTTCACATGTCAGTGAATCTATTTGATAGAAGTAAGTCCAAAGCAAATCCCGGTAGCTGAGCAGTCCAAAACGCGGGGAAATTTATATCAAGATCTTATAAAATTCCACAAAAGTTTACTTCTACATTTTGCTCTGTACAAAACCTGGAAATGCTGAGTATTAATCAAAAGGTAGAGCAGACCTAAGACCTCCCTGTACACTGGAATTAACTCAGACTCCAATTTTGTCTTCAGTGCTGAACAGAGGAAAGAAAGGTGGACTGAAGCTATAAAACAGGCCTTTGGTGAGGCTTTTTGTCCTAGAATAAACACAACCAAGAGACATCTTCAGCCATGGATTTTTTTATGAGTGATTGTTCCATATTTTTAAGCTTTGGTTTACTATATGGTGATCAGCTCCTCTAGTCTAGGGTATGTCTTTAGTGAAGAGTATGGCATAACATATTCCAAGAATGAAGTTTTGAACAGTGGACAGTCAAGGGAAAGCAACCCGCCTATCAGTAGGTCGTGCACTATGTGGTTCTGACTCCATCTACTAGACAAGAGTGACTTTTTGCAAGGTACTAAAAATAATTGGGTAAAAACATATTGTGTACTAATATATTCCTGTTCCCTTTCCAGTCCACTGTGCAGTATGACATCTATAATTATTATTTTGCCTTCTGTGTCGGTGGAACTTTGCAAGTATCTGAAAACAGCTGAGGTTTTCTTTAGCCTGGCACACAAAACCACATAAACAAATGGTTAGGTGTTTTCCCAACTGTATTTCAACATGCTGATTAAAATGGGGCCCTGCTTAAAGCAGTCGTAAGTAGAATTCCACTTTCTCATATAAAACTGAATTAGTCCATATGACATTTCTAGTATGTTCTTGAAATAAAATTCTTCCCCTTATTTTGAGTGGAATTCATTTTTTAATTCTTGTCATTATTCCTCATTTTCAATGAGTTGTTTTCAGTGTGTGCCAGACTCCTATGTCGTGTGACTCTTTATTGTCCATTTTTGACCATGGACAGATCTCTACAGTATTGGTTTGACCTACCTGACCCCAGACCTGTCAAAGGAAGATGTAATACCTGCCTTGTGGATAGTAGCTACCCTAAGCAGCATGCTGGTCTTCAACCAGAATGTGAACTAAGTTTGACAAAGTGAAAATGAGATGCATTTAATTCAATTCCCCATGATAGGTAGTCTGTGTCCTCCCTCTCATCATGACCTTGCTAGAAGTCATGTGTCCTCTGCATTATTTAAACACTGTGGTATATTCATACTTCAGAATTTAAGGAATTTTTCCTAAACTAACTGTATATATAAAGGTATTTCTTTTGTTAAAAAAATTATGACCTGAATTATTTAAAATGTAAATATGAAATATGTAAGTGTTCTCCTTTTTTCAAAATGCTTGAGAAGCAGATTTTCTGTGAAATTCATGTAACATTAAGTTCTGTTTAGTTTATAAAAGCACATATGTTAGTAAACACTTTTTCCAGATGGAAATGTTTGGGAGACGTATCTGGTGTTTTGTGTTTGCTGGTTGAATCTCTCTAGACACCTGAAATAGGCCAGTAAGTTTATGTAGATGACAACCTGAAAATATGGATAAGAACTACAAATGTAATAGATAGAACCATGTAAACATATTATCTCACAGCTTGGTGCTTGAGCAAATTCCTGTATCTTGTTTCTGTTTTGTTTCAGTTTGTGAATTTTATGTGCATGTGGGTTTAGATCTTGCAGGGGGAGAGGTCAAAGAAAACTTGTGCAACAAACAGGAAAGGATTGCTTGTGTTGTGTGGCTGGGCAAGCCAGGTGGAGGGCCCTGAGGGCAGGCTCAGGCAGACCCAGCTCCAGCAGCCTGCCCGGGGCTGTGCCCAGGCTGGTTTTGGTTATCTCTGAGAATCCAGACTCCACAGCCTCTCTGGGCAAGGCTGTCCCAGTGTTCAACCACTCTCACAGGAAAAATTATTTTACATATGTTTAAACAGGATTTATTTTATTCCAGTCCATTGGCTCTTATTCTTCCATTGGGCAGCACAGAGAACAGTCTGAATCCATTTTCTTTACACCTTCCTGCCAAGTGTTTATACACATGGATAAGGTCGCTGTGAGCCTTCTTTTCTACTGACCAACCCCCCCAGCTCTCTCAGCCTCTCCTTGTGTGGTAGATAATCAAATCCCTTAAGCATTCTTGAGGCTCTTCACAGACTTATCCCAATAAGTCCCTGCCTTTCTTGTAGTGGGATTGGTGTTGCATTGGGCCACATTGTTCACTTATCTGAAAATTGAGTTCTCATCAAAATATTGTACCAGGAGAAGCTAAAGTGAGACCAGAGCTCAGACTGCTGAATCTGCTGGTCTTTAAAATCACTGTTAGCAAATACTTCTGAAGGATTACCAGCAAAGCTGGGGTAGAATTGCCTCTGCTACCTTGCAGCGCGGAGATTTGGAGGAAAGGATCTTGCCTGCTGCTTTCTTCTGCAGGAGCTTTGTAATGCTGTTACTATTGCTGTTACTTATTAACATGCCTGAATTGGCATTTATTGGCAAGTAGCTGGGTTCCTCTAACAGACAGATTTTGAACAGAAAGACTCTGTTGGCCACTGCTAGCAACCATGGTAACCTGAAATTGTTATTAAAGGGTTATTCTGAAAGTCAAATGGGCAACTCCACATCTCCCTCAAGCAAGGAGAGCTGCATTGCCATGGAGAGAGAGGAAACTGGCTTCCCTGTGGTCTGTCAGGGGTATGCTGAAGTACACCATATTTGAAATACTAATTAAGTGGATTAAGTTATTTATCTCTTGATTGTAAGACAAGGTTCTTCCTTTTTTTAAAGTCCCATTAAATCTGGTGCATGATGTTTTTAGACCTTTGGAGATTCTGTTAGTGGTGTAAGTACAGTATGAAATAACTGATATTCATGGGTAAATGCAATATGGACATCTAAAGAGTGAAACTTGAAATCAGAATAAATGCAGTGCTGACATATCAGAAGCTGGAATGATGGAAAGCTTTAGGAAAGTTTGAAGGTGTAGGAGCCACAAGCACCATTTTAACTGCTGTTGGTAAAGCTAATAAGAAGAGCTAATGATATACAAGACTAATGCAAGAGCTCTATTGAAGATGTGATCCCACAAGGCAGCCTGATCAAGGTTAACAGCAGACAAGAGAGCAGTGGTGTGCTGAGTGAAGCATGACTGTCTGTTTGGGATTCATATTAGTGTTGCTTAAGGATTTATTTCAAGTAGAGACTTTAAATTAGGGTCACAACCCTGCTCTTATTAGTTATCCATCGAACTTCCAGTGATGTCATTAGAGCTATTAGAAGGTGCTGCCTTAACTTCCTGCTCCAAAGTGTCAGTGCATTGCCCGAATGGCTGTGGCAGGGAGCTGCAAGGGTGGCGTGTGCTGATCCTCAGGCACTGCTTTCCTTGCATCCTGTCTTGCCTTTTCACTTTTGCAGACCCAAACAGAAGGTCTCAGTGGGCCAGCAAAAGGTAGGAGAGAAGCTCTACTCCATTTCTTCTCCTGTGACTAAGTCATGGTAAGAGCAACTGTGAGATAATTTGTAAGACAAAAAATCTCCAAAGTCATAGATGGAAACTGAAAGGCATCAGGGTGATGGCTGGCCACAGGAAGGAAGACTGAGGGACCTGAGTGGTGTTAGCAGGTGAGCAGAGCACAAAGCAAACAGGTCAGATGTCATTCGTGGAAAGGGCAGTTGGACTCACACGGGTGCGACACGGGGCTGGCAGTGTTCTTGTATGGCTGTGCCAGTCAGTGTATGGGTGAGTGTGATTCAGATGATAAAAGGCGTCGGAGGCCGTGGCTCTTTGGGGTTGCGAGGGAAAGGCCTGCAGCCTAGAATGTATTCGAAAAACAGTTTGACACAAAGTATTTATAGGGACAAAATCCTGAGCTACAATACAGCACTAATGAGCATTGCCTAAATCCTGGTGTTTGGGTGCATTTAACAACAATAGATTGTCAACAAAACAGCTTTTTCATCACTAGTTCTTCATGGGTTCATTACATTATGCAGACAGATGTGAAACAAGTCTTGTCAGCCATTTTTGCTGAAGAAACATGACAACAGTTTCTTAGCAAATAACATGTAACCCTTCAATCTGTGTGTAGAAAAAAGAAAAAAGAATATATAAATACAATTTCACTTTGCTTCTTGGTAGCTCTGTTGTGGACAAACAAGTGAATTTAGCAACTGTGATCTAGGGTTCTAAAACCTGAAAATGTAACAGAAATTCAGTTTTTAATTAGATAATAAATTAGACTGATATAAAGCTAATCTACATATAATCTACAATATCAGAATTGATTAGTTTTTAATAAAATTACAGCTATTCAGGAATATCAGCAATCATAAGCATGTTAATGAGTATTGTTAAATGCCAGTATTTATTGAAGAACAATTTTACTATTCAGATAAAAAGAAAAACTCAAACATAAAAAACCATTGGTTTTAAAAGCCAGTTTATGCAACCTCCTGTTTTCCCCAGCCCTGCCAACCAGTTCACTCTGCGTTGTTGCACAGCAATGTTTCAATAGCTTTGGGGGTGAAAAGGTGCAATTGGAAAAAAACACCTGCTATGTTTACCTGCTGCTTCAGCCCTCTTTTTGTTTTGAACCACTGGTCTGTAAGGAGACAGGATGAGAAGAAGATGCATGGGGATGTATGTTGGAGGTTTGGGAAAGGGTGACCCCCCTGAGAAAGGAGCAAAACCTGCTCTCAACAGGGTGGCCCGATTGTCCCCTGACAGATGGGGCTGTTTTGCAGGGATGTGCTTTTCCATGGGCTGCTATGCTGGTGGAGGACATTGCCTTGTTCTTTCTGCTGCCTGTGAAAAGAAGTGATTTGTGAACTTGTACTGGTGAATTGTTTTCCAGTTTGACAGCAGAAAGTGGCCATGTGACCAACTTCATAGAATGCTGGTGATGGATTGGAGTGACATGCAGGAATTACTGGACCACTCTGTCCGGCAGCCCTGTCCTCTAAGTTTCCTTCAGCCTCTACTCTGGCATATTCTTCATAGGCTGCTAAAACGCCTGACTGTTCCTAAAAGTCATTTATGGAGTATTTGTTTTGACCATCGTAAATGACAAATTATTCCACATGGCTACATGAATTGAATGATTCCGCCTGAATTCACTCTTTGCTCATAGTTTTTCAATTAAATTCTTTCAAGTCTCATTACATTGCTCACTTTTCAAATTACACCTGCTGCTGTTGGAGATTTTGTTTGTGGGTTTGGGACCCCTTCATTAGCACAAGCAGTTGATGGCAATTTGCTATTGTTAAGCCAAGGGGGTGAATTGGATTTAGAAAGGCAAACAATCAGGTGTACTTTCCAGCATCTCTAGGGACATACAGTGAGAAACCGCCACAAAGTAAGTGAGGATATGAATTAAAAGTCTGTAGTTTGGTGGTAGTTTCTTTTCTGCACAGTTCTAATGCTCTGTAAACTGGATATGCTGTTTTACATTATTGGAAGTCTAGTGACAGCCTGGCAGCAATCACTGAGTGCTGATCAGTACAAATTTACACCAGCAGTAATCTGCAAGTGCTCTCTAAGCCTTATCAATTTACAGTAGATAAAGTATCGCCACGACAGTCATACAAGTGACATGTTGACTGACAACATTTTTGGCTATTGACAGTTTCCAGAACAACTAAAGCAAGAAGTGTTAAGATAAATTAAAAGCTTATTTAAACTGAGTGGTAACTTGTCCTTTGGAATTCAGACTGTTATAAGTGATTTACTTTCATATTATAAAATACACTAGCTGGTATTTGCTGAAAAATCTCAAAACATGTAGTTGGGATTCTCTCCCAATGGCATTGAGTTTTGGCACAAGCAGTTTACTAATGTGCAATGACAATGAATTTATGAAATGGTTCAGTGTTGCTTAAGTAGTTACTTATCCAAAAAACCAGTTTAGCTCTGAAAGGTCACTGAGCTCTGAATATTACTGTGTAGATGTGCACAAAAGCAGGGCCAGCATAAGATAGAGGTTAAAAAAGCAGGTGGCTGAGGAGCAGAAGCAGGTGAACTGAACATACTCAGCAGTTTTGTGCAGGGACAGATACTGTGCTAAGGATGTGCCTGTCACACAGATCCCTGCTCTGTAGGGATTCCTGAGTTAGCTCTGAAGGAGCTTTTCCAGCAGAGCTGGTTAACATGTTTGCATGGCTTTTGGTACCCAAATTAACTCTGACATCTCTGCCTGGCATTGTGCTCTGTAGAGAGGGCAGAGCCTCCAGGTCCTGGTTCTCACTCTTCAATTGTTGCTTCATATTCTAAGCTCCAGACCCTTTTCTTAGGAGATGGGATGAAATAGCTGTTGTTACCACCATTTTATCATCAAGTAAGGTAGTAACATGTCAGTTAGAGCCCTGTGTGAAAATAACATTAATTTCAATTCATGTAATTTTAACATCAAAGATCATATTGTAACATTTTGCATTTCTCATTTTGTTATGTCAAATTACTTCTTTGTTGTGAGCTGAGATATTGTAATTTGATTTGTGGCTGTATAATTTTTAACAACACTTACAGTTCCTAATGTATATTATTGGAATTTTTCAGCATTCCTGAAACGAGATGTTTTGATAGTTCCTATTAAATTTTTTTTATTTGATATTTCATAAGAAATGTCTTAGGAAATGCCAAAATTTTCATGAAATGTAGACTCTTTTCTGGCAGCACTCATTATCTCACTGAATCCCTGGGATCTGGGAGTTTCTTGGAGTGCAGGGGTGTTCCATGGCTGATTTTGGCCAGCGGCTCTGGTGAGAGCTGTTAGCTCCCCACTCTCTTATTTGTTTCTATTTCCAAACATGGGTCAGAGAGTCTGTTGTCTCAAATAAAGCAGAAAACATTTCAAGGAAAGCCTAAAGCAGCCTGTGAATTTTCCTGATGAAACAGCCAGAAAAGCACTCCAAGGTAAAACATGGTGACGTGTGTATGGTGGGAGCTGTTCTGGCCTTCAGGGCTTGCTCCTCCTCACATACTTGCATGGCCAGTGCTGATGGGCACGGGAAGTGTTTGCTGTAGTTGGAGCTGTCTCCCTTTTCCTGGAAACAGATGCTCCTCCTAGAGAGCGCTTTTTTTTTTTTTTTAGCTCCACATCTCCAAATGAAAACTTTCCCTTATTTAGGGTTCACCAGAATTCTGAAGCAGTGTTGAAGCTATCAGCAGCTGTTGGACCCAGGAACATTCTTTTCCTTCTTCTCCTCTCCTGGATTGGCAGCTTTAGCCTCTTTCCCTGCTAAGAACAATGTTCTGCTCGCTCACAGTGCTTGGCAATCCCCTCCACTTCTGACGTGTGGCCTAAGGTGCCTGTCCCCCCTCATATCCCATGCAAGTGTTACAGCTAGAGCTTCCTCTTGGCAGGAAATGTGCTGTTTCCAGCTGAAGGCTCCCTGTAACTTTATGGGGAACTGCATTTACCTTACAGAGAACACTGGAATATTGGCACTTTCTGCTTTAAAACCCGATTTTGTACTCAACAAGCTAGTTTATCCATAATTTGTAATTCTGTGCCATACTTAGTAATACAGAGAGCAAATGACTGTGCAGAATGCCTCCAAAGCAAGGGGCTGATTGATGTTTTCACCCTGTTTCCAAGGGGAAGGGGGTCACAATGTATGTTCCCTGATGCCCCTCTGTGTGCCATGGTGGGCTGTAGGTATCATTCTCTAATAGCATCACAAAGTAAGATTTAATAATTAACCAACCAGAGCTCAAAATAAGATATTTATTTTCAGCTTTTCATCAAATATAGCATAAGCAGTGAGGGGAGGCCAACAAACTGGTAAAATCTTCATGGGGGCTTCTATTTCCTTTTTAATTCACGGTGTTAGTACATGCCATCAACTAATGGACTGTATTTATAGTGGTAGAGGCAGCAAGGTCTTCTTTCCTTCTGGAAAACACCTTTTAACATTCTTTTGTAATAGAACTTTTACCAATATTTGAGTCTAAAAGAGAATAAATTAAAAAAAAAATCTAGATAAACCAATTGTTTGGAGGAAAATACTTACAAAACAAAGGGCAAAGAGAAGAGCAACTTGCTTATGACTGAAGTTCTAATAACTGAGATACCTTTTAATTTAGGAGAGAGATCATAAAGGTGAACAAGTTAAATCTGCAGAAATTCTGCACTTCTGGGAGGATACTATGGATTGTTTGGGAACAGAAAATCCTTCCTATTCCTTCTAATATTGACATGTTAAAATATATAACATTTGCGTCATATCTGAAGTGACATTTTCTTGCTCATATAACTTACACATTTCCATAGCAAGATTTCATCTCTTCTTCCGTTTGCAATATCTTGACACAGTTAGGGAATCACTTTTTCATTAAATGCAGAGGACAGAAAAAAGCCTGCCCAAATTAAGTTTTTACTGAGAGGCCCAAACTTTTAAAGATCTGTGGTAGGAGATACTGTTTGTAGCATTTCCTCTGCTGCTCTTTCATATAAATAATGCATTGGATTTTCTAGTATTTTTATTTTCTAAAGGAAACCTTCCTTTTTGTGACAAAAAGCAAGCCAGAAATGGGTTAAGTGCTGACAAATACAGTACTAAAAGACCAGGAAATGAATTTCACAGCTGGGTTCTCAAACCATTGCCAAAATAACTATCTATTTAAAGTGACATATAGGAAGTGCCAAAAATTAGAGTTTTCTTTTGATATATTTTGTGTGATTTGTATTAATTTTTATCAAGGTCTTGTTTTGTAAATATTAGCTTTCTGTTTCTTATAGTAAAGTATTTATCTTAAACCTTTTAATTTCAATTCCAATTTGTTACATGTCTGGCCAGCACCATCCTATTAACTGCTGTAGACAGCTAAGCATGTTTCTGTGGTCAAGGCACACTTAATAGCCACTGATTTCTGTAGTGACTTTAATTTTTCTAGCTACCTCAGGCAAGGCCAGTGTTATCCAGCAAGAGAAATGTGCCCATTTGCTTTTGACCCCATTTGGAAAATGGAGCACTTTCTCTGCCTTTTTCAGAGTATTCCTTGTTCAACCATGCAAAAATCCCATCATAAATCTGCAGCAACTTCTGTGCCTGCAAAGAGTCAACAGGAAAATTCAATCCAGAGCACGGTATCAGTACAATGCAGGTGCCCATTCACCAGGAAGAAGTGACACAGGTGGTTGTGTTCTGTCTTTTAACATCTCCTTTTCAGGTGATATCCAGCAAGGTCCTGATGAATTGGCCCAGCTCTGCTGGTTTCAGGAGCACCTCATCAGAGTTTAGAAGCTGAGGATCTGGACAGGGTCTGAGGGATGCAAGTGCCTATTCGTGGTTACTGTGTGAACTGTGTCACTGTTGAAGTGACAACACCATATATCCACAAGGATAAAAGCTCCTTGGTTTTCAGTCCCTCAAGTGATCCAGATTGATGACTTTTCCATTCGCCAGAGTGACCTGTTAATATAGGGCTCATGAGAAACGAGGTTGGAAGATAAACGTTAAGTATTACCTCCATATTTCCTGGAGAAAGTGCAAGTTCTAAGGGCAATGAGAAATGTAGCAATATGCTGCAGTCTATGAATTATATATAGTGTCAGTACTCTTGGTGCTTTACTTACAGCTTCACAGACTGCCTTCCTGGCTCATGAACATGCAAAGTAATTAGAATGGCAAATAGTGTTGGTTCTTACTGACCTATGTTGCCCCCTAGTTCTCTGTCATGTTCTTGAACATCGTGCTTTTTTTCCTTCCACCTTAAATCAGCAGTTTGCAGTTTGTAGCATTGATTATTTGGTATTGTCTAATTTATTGATGCAGACAGCCAAGGCTTCCACACTTGTTATCAGTTGCTCATTTATCCCATGATCTGTCACTGTGAGCACCAACTGTAGCTCGCTGAATCACTTACTCTATACTGTAAATGTCAGATATGAGCTCCCACTTTAAAAACTGCCTTTTATTCTGGGAGTTGCTGAGCCACATTCTCTAAGTGTATTGTGCTTTCATAGAGTGGAGGTGACTTAGTATAAATGATAGGATTGTAGGGGTTTTGCCCACAACACTGAGGTAAAGCGCAGCCACTGAAATAAACTTGTACATTTTCATTTCCTATATAAAAGAGGTTTCCTTCATCATGAAGATGTAGGCTGGATATTCATTCTTCTTTATTAATAATGGATAGGCAGATGGATGCACAGACATGAAATAACACAGCCTCTGAAACCATTTTGCTAATGGTAAAATAGATACACATGAGTGAGCAGATTGCTTTTCCCACTGAAAATGCAGCTTTCCCACCCCAAGAAACTGCAAATCTTGCCTAATGTTTTGTCTCGTAAGAAAAGTCTCAGAGTAGGAAGCAATGACTGTCTAGTTCCTTTGAAATGACTGGAGAAATTTTAATAGGTGAAGTGCAGTAACTTTAGTTGGGGATCAGGGTTATGTTTTTGCAGCACAGTGTTGTCGCCTTTCAGAACTGGTTTGTGCTGCCTGGCACTTGTGGCTGTGTATCTGAGATGAAAAGTTCTGCTGTGGAAGGAATAGTGCTCACTACTGAATTGTCAGCATTATTTCTTGCTGCAGTGATGTGATCCTCAAAGGTGCCTTATTCAAGTGCCTGTTTGGCCTGACCCTGTTTAGCTTATGAGATCTGACAGTAGTAGTATTGCTTCAGGCTCTGATGTTGCTCTTATGAAGTTCACCAGAAGACTGGAGCTAATAACTTACTGATGTTTGTTCAGTGCCTTGCAATTTTTAAGTTGAAAGGACATACAAAAATATGCTGGGTGTGTCAAGTAGCTTGTTTGTCTTTTATATCATGGAGCAGCATGGCAAATATGTTCTTAATTTTTATCAAGACCAGCCAAGCTATTTTTTGTCTTTGGTAGTATTGATTGACCTCTTGTAAGCAGGAGAAAAATAAGCATTCAACTAAATTTGTATTTAGGTGTTTATGACTCCAGTCTATTTCAAAAGGATAGGTAGCTACTCGGTTACATTAGACTTTCATGTGCTGACTTATTTACTGTGTGTGTTGAGTGGTTTTTGCAATGCAAGCATGTTTTGGTAAATAAAATCAATTTGTAGCCAATGGGAAGGGAGCAGTAAGTGATTTAACTTTTCATCTTTTCCTTTGGCTTAAAATGAAAAGCTCTCCTAGGTATTTTTTATGACAAGCCCTGTGGGCTGAAGTACTCTGAGAAAGTGCAGGAAATATAAAGTGCAGAATTACAAACCAAAATGATTTAACAGTAAAATTAATAAATAATATAGTTATAAATTTCTAAGGCAGCTTTGGGTTCTTATCCTCTATTTTTTTCTGCTGCAGGGCAGCAGTGGGCCTAAAGGACTGTTTCTGGTAGTGAAGGACAGTGTGGTCTGTGTGGTTTCTGATTTTATTTTATTCTGGCTGGTGCTGCTTCTCTTGTGTGGGTACCTCTCTGCCAGGAATTGGTCTGAGATAATTTCATAATGGATTGAGATGATAAAAGGGCTTTGGTTATATAGAAGGAGGCTGGATCCCAGCACCAGATGGCTTTTCATCTTTATACAGTACATATCACATTAGCAATCCAGTTGTGAGTAGTTGAGTCTCCCATCCTGGGCCAGGAGTGGTTATAGTTTCTAGCAGGGAAGGAACCAATTTGCCATAAGCCATATATGCCCTTACTACTTCTCTGGAATACATTAACATGCTGCTTTTACTTCCTGCATGGGAGAAGAGATGCATTTGGAACAAGGGAGGTGTGACCCTGCCAGGGCTGACATGTCTGTAACCTCTAAGTGGCCATAGCAACTGTATTTAGGCAGATGTTTTTAAGGAGAATATTGTTACCTGAATATAGGTGTGTACATGTGAATGTGCAGTGCAGTGGTCTGATTTAGAGATGTAATTTTAGTTGTGCTTCTCTTGGGACATGCACATGTTGCAGAAATACAGGCAACTTAATTTGTAAATAAAATAGAAATGAGGGTGCTCAGTGAGTTTTTCAGTGTGGTGTGGATACCAGGAGAGGAGCAGAAATACTGTGGGATGGATTAGATGGGGAGATAGGAAGACCTTTGGTACTTGGCTGAGTTTTGATATAAAAGTCTGTTTGAAGCTGGTGAAAAACCTAACCAAAGCATCAAACTGATGAAGGACTGTGAATTTTTGAAAAAAACACACGTGAGTTTTGTCAGAGAGGAATGTTAGCATTTGCTCCCATATGAAACACTTTTTTCCTTTTGTAGTAAGAATTCCATTCTGGAATAAACTGCAGCTTTTCTGTGGTGTTCTCCAGAGGGAGAGAATTCACTGTTTTTCTAGCTAAAAGACTTTTTCTATCACTTGAAAAAGAAGCTGCTCTAGAGCTTTGGGCAATGCTGTGCTCAGAGGAAATACTGTGATCACAGACTGCAGGTGGGAAAAGAAGGTGGTGGAGAGGTCAGTCTGGAAAAGTGGAGGTGTTCAGGGGTTAGAATTGAAGTGCCTACACCTCCATCAGTGACAAAGCCTGTAATGTTCTCCCCTCTAAGAAATTTCATATAGCTCATGCAAAGAAATATTTTATAATTTACTCATATACTGAAATTAATTTACTTGGGATTGTTTGTTTTAAACACTTACCAAAGAGAAATTATTCTTCTGTATTAGTGACTTGCCATGCAGGACTATTCAAGTTCCTGTAGATCATGCCCACATGACAGAAGCAGTATAGTAAAGTATGGAAGTATTTCCAACTATTCTCTCAAGGATAGTTATCAGAAGTTTTCATTCCAGAAAAGTAGTCATGGAGGCTGAGTACACACATGATGCACATGTTGTAACATTCTACCTGTAGGGAAAAATGCCACTTTTTTGGGGTTTTATTTTTGATGCCTGCTTTTTCTCCACCTTCCAAACATGAATAATTCTATTCCCCACTATCTGCTGTTCTGGCATTGCAATGGGAATTGTGCATTTCATAAGCACATACTGAGGTTTGTTTCAGCTGGAGCTCATGATGTAGGGGAGAGGTTAATGGGACATCATACTCTGAAGATAAGGAGTGGGAATTATATATATTAGTTTAATGTAGAGGATATGGACTGGAAAGAAAGTTGGTTCCTTTCCATTAAGTTGTGGGAGGGTCAGAGCAATGGCTTTGAGCACCACCAAAATCTCTATCTGCTACCATATCTATATTCCCCATCAGCCCAGACCTCATTTTAATATTTAAAATGGTACTTGCTTTCTTTTTCTAGCCCTCAAAAGGGCTTTAATTCTTTCCCTTGTTCTGCCAGTGCTCTAGCTGCTACAGCTGTTGCTGTCACATTTAATAAGGACTTTGTGGAGTTTAAATATTGCATTGCTGCACCAGCTTTTCTTTGGCATGGGAGAAGAGCTTTGTTGTTAAGATGAGGTGCTTCTCACCAACACAGCTGCTGACACGTGGGTTTCAGCTGAAGGTGACAGCAACTTGTCACTTGCCTCGGTGCTCAGGTGAAGCTCCCTGCAGTGTGAGCGCTGCCTGACCCCGCAGTGCCATGGATGGAGCTGGGAGCTTGTGTGCTCCAGGGCAGAGCCCATCCAGCTCGGAGCCCTCACAGGTTTGTCCCAGGGCTGTGGTATTCAAAAACTTATGTCTTTCAAATCAGAATATAAAATTGACCACTTCTCAGTTCCCGGCCTACAGTTGTGCCCTTATGCCAACTTTGTGGTCACGTATTTCTTGTTTTAAAATCACTAGTGATGCTTGGTTCATTTTATGTAGTAAACAGGTAACCTTCCCTTGCTCACTTGCAGATAAGGTGGGAAACAAGGCAGCAATGTGGACAGTAGCTTGACATTTTAAAATGTCAAAAGGAGGAGGAAGTGAGACTAAAAGTTGATGTCCTCATGCCTACAGTAACTGCTTATTGGAATGTTCTTATCCCCAGCCTTGAGCTCTGTATGTGTCAATCCAGCTGAATATAATTGGGGCTGTTTACTTTGACAGGCAGACAAAATTCAAGAAAAACATGGAAAAAACCACTCAGCTCCCAGTCTGCAGTGTACTGCTGTATACCCTCATGTGTACATTGTATCTCTTCCCATTCTCCTTCCCCCCAAACTCTTCCATCTCTCTGCAAAACCAGGCTAGATATTTGCATTCATTCTCAGTGTTAAACTGCATTAAAACAGCCCATTTCCTTCCTGAAGCTATTCATCATCGCTCTGGACCTTTGATGACATCCTCTTCCTTTGATTCTGAGTCATTCTCATGTTTTCAGTATGACAGAGAGTGATTTTATTTTTTCCCCCTGACATTACAAAAGGACCTACCTCCCTTGTTAGGATTTCTTTTGAAGTATCCAGGGTGAAAAGAGCTGAGCTGTGGGATAGAAATGTATTGCTAAAACATGACATTTTAAAAAAATGGATAATAAAGTCTAGGTTAAAAAAGAAGTTACTGTGCAATGCATATATTTTCATCTAAACATTACAGGCTGTTCTTTTGTTTGAATCTTCTGGGTGATGAAGGAAAGCAGATAAGAGCTCATTTTGGTAAAAATGCTACTTTTCAAGAGTATTATCAATTATATTTGGACACCTCATAGCATGTTTCTATCCTTTAAATAGGATTGGTTTTGGCTTAGTGTGCTTGTACTGCTCTGATTCTGCCTTAATTCACAGACATTTGCATTTCTCTGCTTTCCCTGTTGGTGACATGCTTGGTGAGTAACAGCTTGCTGGGTTTACATTATGAAAATAAGAAAAGGAAATCAAACTGCAGATCCTTATCTTCAAGAAAGATGCCTAAATTAGAGAAAATATTTTTGTTGTTCTTGTGTTTGCTAAATATAAGGCGTAGTCAAATCGCAGAGGCTGACACAAAAAACATCTGCAGTATGGAAAGTGGCAGTTTGAATTCTCAATCCATGACATAGTCATGCCCATTAAACCCAAACCAAATGAAAATTAAACCCAAACAGAGATTGTTTCCATCTTTGCATTTGAGGTTGTCTGTCATTCTCATGCTTGCTTGCAGAACTTACAACCAGGCTGTGCTATGTTATCATGGAGAGGGAAAGAGGGAGTCTCCAAAGGGCAGGTGCAGTCACAGTGACCCAACATCAGTAGTCCAAATCAGTCCAAAGACCTGGTGGAGAGCTGGAAAGGAGGAGGCTAAAAAAGATGCCTAAAAGCAATTCCAAGCCTCAACTGACCCAAATCAGCAGTAGAGACCAAGGAGACAGTGCTGCTTTGTACTGTCTGAGGGTCTTTATGTTTAATTCTCAGCTGCTTATTATGGAAGTGCGTTAAAAAAGTTCCTCCTGTTGATTTAGATTCAGCTTGCAGCTTGTGGTATATGCCAAGGACCTTGCCACCGGAGAGGGCATTACAAGATAACACAAGTAACAACAAGAGCAATTGTTCTCTCATTTGAAGCCTTAGTGCACCAATTACTATTTAAAATTATTATTTAAAGTGTTTGTCATAAACCCTTTCATAGCAGGAGCATTTTTGAAATATTAAATGCTGTTTTCCTTTTAGCCAGAGCAAGAATGGGGGGGAGGTGGAGTTATTTGAAAGCATGTGGCTTCAATTTCTTGTATGAAGCTAATTTATCAACATAACAGATGCAGTGCTGTAGTGATGGGGTTGTTGTGTGTGCTGTATATCACTCCAAGGGTCATCCTGGAGGCGAGATACACATGCAATATAAAGCAGTGGAGGAACGTAGCTCTGTTCCATCTCTGTCAGAGGACGTGATGACTGTCCCAAGGGGCAGGGCAGATGCCACCATACTGACCCAGTGCTGTGTCCTTGTGGCACTGTCTGCAGTGTCTGGTGGGCTTGGCTGGCACAGCTTCCCCGCTCTGGCTGCCCCTGCATGGCTGACACAGGCACTGCCCGCTGAAGGCTCTCGGTGCTGCCGCCCATCGCGTCATGTAGACACATGTACAGTGTGCTCATTGTCTGAGCAGCTGCTCAAATCAAACATGTAAGTGCAAGATGGTTTTTACAACCTCGTTTTGATTTTCTCAAGGCAGTCATTTGTGTTAGAGGTGGGAGGGGGGCTGGCTACAGCATCCTTTATGGTCGTTTGTGTGAAGAACAAAGTTAATGAAATTGATAGTTGCAATGGTATAAATTTTGTGGGAAACTAGTGCAAGGCTTTGAGTATTTTCAGAGTATTATTTCTGAATTTGACCTTACTTTTGAGTTTCTGACCTTCAAAAGAGAAAAAGAACATCTGGACAGATATTTTTCTTGCAAGAAAAATGGCAGCAGTAAAATCAACTCTTGGCCTCTGTTCAGAGCCTGAGAAATTTCAACCTGAAAGGGGAATATTTCTAAGTCACTGACTTCACACGAAAGGGCAACCTTGTAGTGTATGTGTGTGTATGGCTGTAACTGTTGTAACAAGGGCTAATGTGCTCCTACCAAAGAAAACTCAAAATGGCAAAACACAAAGTGAGAAGTGGAGGTGACAGAAAAGTAACCAAGTGAGTTAATAGTACAAGGCTTGCGAGAAACCCATTGCAGCATGAAACTTGAATTAGGGTATTTGCCAGCTTCCCGAAATGAAGGTGATTGTGCTCTAAACAGTCAATATCAGGAGCAAAAATCTAGGATGCAAAAGCAAACGTGTGCTAAACTGGTTTTACCGGGGTAGTGTCTTTGATCTAATAGCACTTAGATGGATGTGCTACTCCTGGACTCGCTCTCTGCGTCGCTGGAGTGGCAAACCATCTGAAACAAACAGTCTGACTTCTGTTAATCAGAGTATGTTTTTTTAATTGATTTCTGTTGGACCAAGGTTCAGCATGAAGCTCTTTCCCCTTGACCAATTGTCTGTTACTGTTCAGCAAAACATAAACAAGTGTTTCATTCTTCTTGAAGTCGCGGAGGTTTAAGCACAAGGCCTAAGGGCAGTCACACAGTACAAGCCTCTGACAGAAGAGAAATGGAGTTTCAGAGAAGCAGTGCATGTGAAAAACCTGTGCAGGGTCCTCCTGTCTCCCGAGGCTGCCTGTGGTCACCTCCAGTGGCACATGTCAGAGCACAGCTTTTCCAGCTGTGACAGCTACAACAGCTACAACTGCTGTTGTCAAACATGCAGTCTCTTTCCCTAATGCCCTCTAATCCCAAACACT
This sequence comes from Scytalopus superciliaris, assembly GCA_013400415.1. Lineage (NCBI taxonomy): Eukaryota > Metazoa > Chordata > Aves > Passeriformes > Rhinocryptidae > Scytalopus > Scytalopus superciliaris. The sequence goes on along the minus strand of VXBX01004249.1, from coordinate 1,718,956 downwards.
TGAAAGTATATGGGAAACTTATCCTGAATCAATACCTTATGAATAAGGAAGCTTTTCTTACAGAGCTCTTGATAGAAATGAGTGTTTGGCTCTTATATTGAACAAAGTGTACTTGTGCAGCAGTTTCATCTCTAAATGGCATTTTTAGCTGCAGCTACTAGAAACATAAATGGCAAAAAACCATGCTCTGTTGTGAAGACCATGCTGAAAATAAAACTTGTCTTGTGCTCATGTACCGAGTAATAATGAAAATAAAAAAGCTGTTCAGAAAGTGCTACTACTTGAATTAGGCCTGTCTTCATCTCGTTAAAATAAATGTATTTATTAAGTATGCATATCTTTATCTCTTATGTAATGAGAAGAACAGAGACATATCACAGATCTACAGTGTCTTTTGTGCTCTACAAATTCGATGCGACAGTCACCAGACAAAAAGTGATTTATACTGTGTCTTGTAATGGGTGGAATAATTAGCAGTGGTGGCATCCATCACTTCTACAACATACTTATCTCAGAACTTTTCCATTGATTCAAGAGAAAGGCAGGAACAAACCAAAGGAACAGAAAATAAAAGTCAGTTACGTACTCGGTCCTTTAACTTGGTGTGCCTGATTTGGACACCTGATTAATAGATCTCTGCAGCTTGAACAAAGTGTCACTTAGTAATGTGGACACAGTCTGTGTTCACTTTGTCAAAATTAATTCTGCAAGGCTCAGAACAAGAGGAAAATAAGCACCACAATTTTCTATGGAATGTGAAGGCTGTCAAAGGAGCTTCAATTCTCTTTTCTGCCTGGACACTTTATTCAGTGGGAGCATGATAAACGAAAGATTTTGGAAGTTTCCTGCCATTGTAAAGCATATGATCTTGGATTAAAACAAGATCATATCTTAACAAAATAGTGCATGTGGTAAATTGTTGCTCAGCTCTGGTATAACTTCCCTCTGATTTCCAACACTGTTCATGCCTTAAAAACTTTTAAAAGTTCTAAAAGTTTTTAAAAGTGAGACCTATCAGGAATCTGGAATCTGACTCTGTGCACTTCTCTTTCAGTCTTCTGGTATGGATGGGCAATTGGGGTGACTGTATTTCTCTCTCTCTTTTTTCTTTTTTTCTTTTTTTTTTTTTTTTTTAATAACTGTTGCAAAGCTGCTTGCCAAGTTGCAGGTCTGTCAAACTGCATGGAAGTGGCAATCCACTATAATAGTACCCTCTGCCAATAATTAGCAAGCAAAAGAAATATTGCTTTAGACACAGGGCATGCCCTAGTGTAACCCACACTCCTGTGCATCTTCCTGCAGTTTTTTCCTTGTTTTCTGCCATCAATAGCCTTCTGTGAAAAAGTAAAGTTTATTTGCTAGCTATGTTGGCTTTGAAAAAATAGGAGAGCAATAATTCTGTCCAAGACATGGAGATAACGGCTCTCAGAAGGCAACTGTACAAATCAAAATCAGTGGGATTAGCCTTTTTTCTGTATTGGAAGTGAAAACAACACCACATTACAAGTACGGGAGATGACTGGAGAGTATTAGGTACAAGATTTATGAGTAGCTTAAGTGCAGTATGAAATTGGCTAGCTAAAGATAATTCCAAGGTTAAAAGAGGAGGAGATAATTTCTGACTATAAATAATATTTGTAATTTTACAAAGTAAGTTTCAAAGGGCCTTTGGATCTTGGATTTTTATCATGTGAGATAGTTCCCTTAACACTGATGATATGTTATTTGGTGTGAGATGAAGGAGGGAAGAAGAGTTGGTTAGCAGAGTACCTAAAATGAAATCAGGTGTACAGATTTTGAATATTTTACACAAGTAGATGTCAGGTTAAGGATGGGGCAGTTCCACACTTCCTCTCTAGGAAAGTAAGACTGAGAAGCTTGTTAATTTACAGGAGTACCTGTGAGAGTTCAGAGGAGGACATGTGATTATCTCTAAAGCCCACCACCTGTTCTGTCCAAAGAATGCATTCAGAAGAGGAGGAGGCAATTACAGAGGTCGTTGTAGAAACCATTATACATTGATATGAACCAGTACTGGAAAATTTAGTTTGGAAAATCACAGAATTTGTTTGCAAAGGAAGGAACCCAGGGAAAATGTTTTGTTCACTCTTATTGAAGTTGTACATTCATTTGTACGATTTGGGGGTTATTTCCATTATGATTCGGGGGTTATTTCCATTATGATTCAAGCTGAACAAAAATTTCTTTCAAACAAGAATGTTTCTGGCTGCTGTAGCTCAGCTCACAGTCAGATGGAAAAGGAAGAAAATTTTTAGTTCTGTTGCCCTTGAAAAACAATTGCCTTTAATTAAAGAGAGATATTTTTTTGTGAAATACAAAGTAACGTAATAAAATACAAAGCTTTTTGAGTGGTCACTGACATTCAAAGCACCTTGAGATCTGGCATTAGTGCAGAGACAAATGTAATATAAATATATATGTAATGTCTGTCACTGCTCCCATTGCATGTTGATTGTATTCTTGGAGCACATGTCATTTTCTGCGAATCTGCTGACTGCTGAATAATCATGTAGTTCGCTGAGTTCCTGTAACAGCAGACACATAATCATCTTTTCAAAATAATTATGTAAGATTCTAGTTGATTTGAAGAGAGTCATGTAGCTTCTTAGCCTACAATTAAAATAGATATTTTCCAGTTTTGCATTTTTACATAGAAATAGGAGCAGTTGTGCATTTTACTACATTTTTTCTTTGCTGGAAGTCTACATTCCAAACTCTACAGAAAGCTGTGAAGATTTTACACACTTGGTGCTATAAAACAGAGCTTGAAAAAACATATTTTCTGTGCAAGGACCCCAGTTCAGTAACAGGGCCTCACCAGACCTATCTAGATATTCTTTAAATAACTGGGGGAAAAAAAAGAATAATATGAACATCCCCTTAAGGTGCAAGTGTCTGGTTTTAGTGGACATAACTCTTCATTTGTTACTGAGATGCTTGTGATCAGTGGGTTAGAACAGATGGAATCACATTGGCAGAGAATGAGTCATTGTCCCCCACTAGTGGTTGACCCAGGATGATAAAAATATATCAGTGCTGGTTGCAAGTAGCAGTACTCCCTTACCACGGCTGCTGTGTGGCCTGCTCGGAGATCTGAAGCTGCCAAAACTTAAACCTTCAGGGTTTCAGCTGTGCTGCTCACCCTGTTCAACTCATGACTTTGAACAAGTTATTAAATCAGTGTGTCCTTTTCCCCTCCCAGCAAAAGCTTCAGCATACATACTAGATGTGCAGAGTGTAGAATAACCAGTGAATTCATGCTTCCGGTGCTCTGTAGGTAGAAGGATAGAACTAAAAACAATAGTTGTTTTCTACTGGGGCTGTAACTGAATTCTTCCTGCATTTGGCCTTGGCTAAAAAGTTTTCATGTTTGGATAAACCAGCACATGATCTCAGAGAGTGTTTTAGCTGAGAACGTGGAGGTGATTGCCCCAACAAATAACTCTTACATAATTGGTACTTTGCCAGCAGGACAGCGTTCAAGTAGCTTAGATTCATGCCAATCCTAAGAAACAGAAGCTGGGGAAGAACAGTGACCATGTGCTGCTCTACAGTGTTACGGTATTTGTCCTGCATCCAAGCACTTTTAGGACAAATCATACAAAATTCACGTCTCTCCTGAAATCAGAAAAATGGTTATGGGCAGAGATGTTAAATCAGTCACCCAGTGTGTGAGAAGGTTTGGTGCAGACCTTCCAGTTTTGCCTGTCACTGGGTTATCCCCTTAAGGTGCAAGTGCTGCAAAGCACCTGATCTCAGGTGGTAACACAGAACCCAGGGCTGTACACAGTCATAAATTACAGCAAGGAGTTTGTTCATCATGGTGTCTGTGACATTAGCACTCTTGTTAAAAAGGCAGCTCTGGTCATGTGGTTCCATATTAGCTCTTCTCTTCATAGGGAATAAAAATATCTGTGTGAGAACCATATGACTGAAGTCTACTCAGAAGTTAGCCCCCACAACAGGAGCAAAAATTTGCTGGTGAGGCCTATTGGTGTTAAATCTCTCTGCAGTGTGGCATCATTTTATTAGCAGACTAGATATGGTGTTAAAAATTATATCTATTATACCCATCCCAGAGGCATTCATTCAGAAGAAAGTAATGGAGCTCAGCTAACAAAAGAGATTTGTCTGTTTGGACTTGCTGAAGGGCCTTGAGAGAAGAAATAATTCTCACATAAGCAGTTCCTGAGTTAAAATATTAATTTATAGGAAATACTTTAGAAATAGATCTTTTGAGGAGATTTTGAATGGCTCAGGTTTCTCATTTTCAGAAGCTTTAGAGCTTAACTCACCTGGTAAGAGTTTCCAAATCCAATCCCAATGATTTGTGTGTCCACATTCACACTTTTCAAGGCACAGTAACTTCCTGAGCAAGGAGTATGTTTAGTTCAGGGATAGCCATGCTGTGTTTTGGGGGATTAACTCAGGGAGCTCATTCTTCTGGGAGTTTCAGTGGACAAACCTTTGCCCTGGTGGAAGCTCATTTGCCTTCCCTGAATGGTGCAGTGGGGATGGATGGGCATCAGTGCAGAATCCTGCCCTCTTTGTTTACTCCCTGAAAGCCCTCCCTGAGCAACTGAGTTGCAGGCCGTTCTCTGACAGACTGAGTTGTCATTTTTAAAATTACTTAGAGACCTGGGAAGTACAAAACCAACACAGCAACAACTCTGCTTTTCTCTATGGAGGAGCTCTGCTCCCCTGGTGCTGTATGCCCCGGTCCACACATGATTTCTCTGAGGGCTGTGCTTCCCTCTGACAGAGGACAGTTTGTGACTCCCCTTTTCACATCCAACTTAGCAGTGAGATTTCAGCTCACATACCAGTGTGCATTTCTTGGGCTGTTTCTCTAAGTTTTTGTGACTAATTTATACGGGACAGTATCGGGTACTTTGCTAACATCTGAATTTCTGATCTGTGTTGCTGCCTGCCTTTACTGTTCCAGTTCTGCCAAAGTCAGTTTGTCTGGGGTGGTTAATTCTGTGTGTACCCTGCTGCCAGCTGCTTGTGTGCTCATTACCCAGTAGGTATGTAGAGAGTGGTACTTTGAGGGGTGGAGGAGGAGGTGTGAGGGTTATTTTGCTCTTGTGTTTTGCTAAAGACACTGAAGAGCTGTGAAGGCTACCATGCTTCTCTTGAGCTCATTCTTTAGTTGATGTAGAGCTTTGCACTCTGAATGAGTCAGAGATTACATATACTCCAGCTACTAAGACCCCTTGGTCAGCAGTGAACAGTAAAAGGAGTTTATTGATTTGCCTTTTGTCTGTTTTTGTAATTATTTCTTGTTAATTTCAAGAAGTCTGGTTTAAATTAACAGAAAAGATACCAGGAATGTAGCTGCTATGAGAAAGCACCCCTTTTCAGGAACTGCTTTTATATTAGTAGATTTTTAGACATCTGAGGTCTTTTCCATGGAAGAGACAGTGTCAAAGCCCCGTTTGTGCCTTCTTCAGATTGCAGATTACGAGCTCTGTTAAAACTGTGTTGGAAAATGCCATTTGTAAGAAAATGCAAGGAAATTGGACTGTGTTTAAAAAAAATGGACATACCTAGCTGTCAGGAATGAACTGTAGAGAGCTTGGGGACATGCACTGTAGCTGGCATCTCCCCTTATTTTGGTGTGGGGAACATCTGATGTTAATCTTGATTGCACAAAAGGAAAGAGAACCATCCCAAATTTCTTCAGTCCCTGCTCCCAGGGTAACTATTGCAACAATTTTACTTCCAGGAATGGAGAATAGTTTCTTAAATGTGATCACTGAAATTAAAGGTTTCTCTTTGAAATTAAAGGGACTCAAAGCCCTCAGTGAAGTCCAGGTTTTTTCTTTGCTCCTGATGAAAGTTCTGTTGCATTTGGTGAGACGTTCCCAAGTAATATCTACTGTTTACTCACTGTTATTTGCTGTCATCCAGGCAGAGTGTACTTACCTCTCCAACCTGCAAGAAGTATGACATTTGCCTCTGGCTCTTTAGATTTTATATTAAGCTATTTTTCAGTCTTTAGTGAAGAAAATTCTTTTTCCTGCTGTTCTCTCCTCGGTGCTGGAAGTGGCAGCAGCCTAGTCCTGCCATCTTGCAGCCTCTCTCCCCATCAGCACTTCTCTGATCTCTGTGTGGTTTTTGGTTTTGTTCTTCACCATGTAGCTCAAGCAGAGACTCCCAGTCAGTCCTACCAGCCTGTCAATAACATGCAAGTAGTTGTTATTCCGTGCAGTGATGCTGCCGTGGTTTGGAGTGAGTCTCTCTGCTGGTTGTGTGCACAGAGGTAATGTTTTCTGTCTGCTTCAAGGTATGGTATCAAAGGTGCATGCAGGACTAAATCCTAGATGTGATTTTCTTGGGGATAAGACATGGAAGCCTCTTCTTCCTTTGTACATAGACTGGTTTAGTCAAACAGACCAGAGAGGCCAGGCCTGGGGATGTGGGTGTTGGTGACTGGAGCAGCTCACCAGAGCCACTGCTCATTTATAGTGCTGGGAATCTTCTTCCCCTCAGGTGATCCTGTCTTCTTGTGGCAGCAGCTTTGTCTGCCTGGAGCTGTCATGGAGCTTTCCTGTGCCTGGGAAGGGGATGAGGAACAGGAGAAATGAAATTAGGAGCCAAGAGCAGGTGTTGGCAGTAGCAGGAGAAGGGCTGTCTTGCCTGTGATTCCGAGCAAGTGTGCTTCTAGCCCTGAAGTGAAAATGCATGAGAAAACCTCGGGCAGGGAGCACTTCACACAGCCCCAGAGATGGGAAGGCAAGGCAAAGAGGAGGAGGGCATGTTTTCTTCCTTGTCTTTATGAGTGATCTTGCTCAGTATCATCCACCCATGTTGATTTTTTTCCCAGGCATTTTTCATCAATCTGGATTTTGTTTTGCATTTCTCATTTCCCTAGATGTTCTCTGCAATTATGTGTGAGCAAGGAGAATAGGTGCATAATTTGTTCACATTCCCAGTTTTTACTTAGAGGGGAAGCTTCATGTACATGTACAGACAGACACACACACAGACATAGGTGTGCAAGAACATAATGGCTAAATACTGCAGGCTCAGAAATGGGCATCCCCAGTGGAACTACTTGCACAGGTACAAGCTGTCAGCCTGCTCATGTCCTGGCAGCTGCCTAAGTGTACTCAGACAGAATACTTCATTATTTGCCATAAAGAGTAGAGGCTTTTGAACCCAGCTTCAACACTTTCCAAAATGAGCTCTTGCATGCCGTGGCACGCCAGGAAAGGTTGCTGTGCTCTCATCCTGGTCTAGTGGTGTTCTAGTCTGTGAGTGGCTGTGTTCCCATTTGCTCTATGGTCCTTCAGGTGCTTTTTATCCTGTGAGTTTATTTTAATTACCTTGCATTGACCGCTGGCTCTCTCTGTAGTTACAGAACTACTGAAGTGATCTCTCATTATGCAATTTGGTTTAGGCATAATTATGAAATTATGGTGTGTAATTTATTCATTTTGAGACAGGCCTGTGATAAAATCCACAGCTGCTTCTTTCTCTAGTAAATCCTTTTTTTTTTTTTTCCCCTGCTTACAGGGTTGAGTGGGAGTTTCCACAAAGCAGTTGAGGGCAAATGGCAGCAGGGTTGCCTTCCACCCTGCCTGCTCTGCCCAGCAAGATCAAGTAGCCAGGGACAAGGGAATGGCAGCAGTCACTGATCCCTGCGGTTTTCCAGCCATCAATATGGTTTATCTCAGATCTCACATATCTTTCCACACTTGGGTCTTAATGCAGATTTTGCAAGCAGACTGCTGTAGAATTCATTACAGAAGCCAGGCTGTCACTGCATTCAGGTTTTGATAGGGGAATGGAAAAGTGAAACATCTTTTCAGTGAAACAAAGGAAGGTGATAAAGTATGTCCTGTGAATTGAATGTTAATGCTATTACAGGGCAAATACTTGACAGATTGAGATGTTCTATTGAGAGCAGATCTGATCACAGGCCTTTGAATGAGTACGGTGCCTTTTGACTCCCATCTTATTTCCATTTAGACATAATTAAATTACTTTCAGATTAAAATATGAATTATTTTGTGGTGATTTAGTTTTTCATACAAAGTATGGAAGTATCCCATTTTTTATTTTATCTGCATTTTAACAGAAATTTATAATAAATTGAAATGTTGCTTTTTATAGAAGCTTTAGGCATTACTCAAGAACTCTTTACAATTGGGATTGTTTTAGCTTTAGATTGGTTTTTAACTTTAGCAACTGTGTTTTAACCCAGCCTTACACAATTACATGATTTAAAGACAGAACTAATTTAAATAAAGTGCATATTTAATTAACATGAAAATCTATCAAAATCCTTCAGATAAAGAATATGCTTTTTCCTTGGGAAATGCTGTCTCATCAATATGGACCTGCCTGTAGAGATGCATGGATGTTGGTGGAAATTCCAGGGTGGTGGTGAAAGTGAGGGCATTAATGAACAGCCAGGAGACTGTTTGTCCATGCAGCCACCTTGGGGAGAATGAAGTTCTCATCTCAATTAACTATTTGCCCTTTCTACCACACCACTACTGCTTCTATTCTGGTGTCCCCTATTCTGAGGTTTGTGCAGTGTTTTGGGAACGAAAGATCCAGATCTGCTTATAGGTTAAAAGCAATTTTGGAAAAAAAAAAAAGTTTCCTCTGACTTTCCTGCCACGTTGAATTGCTGTTTTCTGATTATCCCTAAATCATTGCAATTGTAAATAGTGGAAAATGGACATGAAATATGTTTGACCCAAGCTCTCAGTCTCAACTTGCGCAGTGTAACACACGTCAGCCCTTAGGGTATCCCTGGGTGTCATAGCCTAAATCATCTCAAGGTCTGAGGATCATTCCATTTAATGCTGTTGTCACAGGTGATTAACATCATGAGTGTCTTCCCATTGCAGTGTTTCATTATCTGCTCTCAGCAGTGGAAGGGGAATTACTTCGTGCCAGCCCTGCTCGGGGTCGGGTGCGTCTTGGAGTGCCAGGCACAGCAGCGCTGACTGCTCCCTGTCAGCTCAGAGTTATTGGAAGGGGGCAAATGCCTTCTGCTGGGAATTCCAGTGTAGCCCTGGGAAGGGATACACGAACTCCTTGGGTGTATCCTTCAGCTTCTGTGTACCGTAGTGCAGGGCAGGTGTGTCGTATCTCCTGGCAAATGAATCAGCAAGTCCCTCACTGATGCTGGAAGACAGCAGAACAAAGATTTTACTAGAGTCCAGAGATCTCACTAACTCAAAACAGTTCTCAGTATGAGAGAAACGTTGCCCTCTCTTCAACACTTTGAATGAATATTTAAAGATGGGAAGCAACCACTTCATTAGGAAGAAGACTTCTTTTTGGCGTTCTTTATTTCCTTTCTTGCAGTGTATTTCTGGTCTTAGACACTATTTTTTGTCTTTACTACCTCTTGATTGCATCTTGTTGTCATCTTGTCTTGATTGGCTTTGTGGCTTGTTATACAAAAAGGGTGCTAATCTTTGTTAATTAGTTCCTTATTAGAGTCAGTAGAGATTTGTAGCACAATAAGTCAGCCGTATATCTGATGATAAATAATTGGCTGCCGAGGAATTCTTAGCATGAAATCATGTCAGTATAACTGATGATTCTTTAATATTTTTCATGTGGGTTTGTATGTGTTTACTACAGCACTCCTTGATTCATCCAGCTGCAATTCCCAAGACTTCTTTTTTTTTTTTTTTTTGTCCTGCAGTTCTCTTACTAGGTTGAACATAGCTTATCTTCTCAAGATACTTCTTTCCATGTTATATTCTGTGATTCTATTATATCATTGCTGGAGAGCTTTTTGGTTCAGAAAATTGTCTTCTGTAAATGGCAGGAAGGGCTTTTATTGCTTTTCACACTTGTCTTTATTCTGTTCTGGTTTTGCTGTGTCATTGAATTGGATATTATAAGGTCTTTGGAGAGCGTTAAGACCTGAAATGTTTTCTGGAGAACTAGTAATAGGAAGTGGGATGTAGATTGTAGCTATACTTTAAATGAGTGGGATGCTCCTGTATTTCACCAAAAGTCCAAGTCATTGCTCTCTATACATGATCCCACTGATGATGACCAAGATCACTCTCTCACAGCTTACCTGAGCTGCTGCTCCTGACTCAGGAGGGAGAACCCATGAGGAACAAAGGTGTAAGGAGCAACCCCTCCATGTTTGCTTTCCTCTGGGACATACCCTGGGAGATGAGACTGAACCAAACTCAGTCCTTTTCCTGACATTCTGGTATGTCACAGTGCTTTTCCTGGAAGGCAAACAAAGATATGCTTTACAGCATTAAGCCAAACAAACAAAACCTTAGAAGTCTAAGCATTTTGAGACCTGTATTCCCACCTGCTCTACTACAGCTCTGATGCACTGACCTGGGTAGTGCTCCTTTCTCCTCTGTAGAATGAAATACAGGCACTCTTGGGAGTACAGTGATGAACTGAACTGTGGAGAAGTTGAGTCTATTTTATGGCCAGTGCTCGTGGAGGATTCTCTGAGGCCAGATTGGGCACTTCCGTGGCTTTGCTTGTCCTGGTGTGTTTGTATAAAGAAAGGCAACTATCCTTTTGTGTTCATTCAGCCAAACAACAGGAACAGGCAGAGGGGGAGAATGTATGTGTAACCTCTAACTTAGTTTTTCATCTATTTGTAGTCTTCATACGTCTTTTTATTTATTTTGTGAACATGCATGGCTCAGTGAGATGTCAAATGTCCCTACTGCTGTGTCAGAGTCAGCAGGGCTGTGTGGAAGTGTGGGATTTCCCTGCATGCATCTCCCCTATGGAGCCAGGCACAGCCTCCCTGCATTGCTCTGCTGTGCTCTACTGCATTCATTTCAGGAGGAATCTTCATGATTATGTAGATTATGGCTTTGCAGAAGAGTTGGGGATAGTCTTGATATGGATATCCTGATCTGGGAGATTCTTGGTGAGAGCTTTGATGTAACAGGCTGCTTTTCCCAAGAAGCAGCAGAGAGAGCGTAGTATCAGTAGTCTTGCATATTGAAGGTGGTTTGCCACATGGAAGAGAAGTGGGGCAAAAAGCCTGAAAAAAAGTAAGAGAAGTGTCAGTTTGAGCTATACTTGGTTAAGAAATCCTTGGGTTATATGTTCCTCTCAAATACTGTAATGCTTCGCATATCATTAAAATATATTTTGCAGAACAGAAAAGTAAGTCAATTACTGTAGTCTCAATGATAAATTGTGAAGTTTAGCTGTCTTACTGCTTATTTTTGATATCCTCACATTATGGATGGAGCTTGGATGTACCCCCCAAATATATACTGTATGATTTACTTTTTATTGTCCAGCAATACTTTTATTTTATAAAACTACCTTAAAATTTCATATGTTCAAGTAAGTAATAGAAGAATTATTATTGTTACTCTCCCCAGAATCACAATTATTTTGAAGATTGCTTTGACGTGGTAAAGGGATATTCTAGAGCAGGTTACCTCCATTATAAGCTGAACTTTCAAATTTTCCAGGAAGGTCAGATCTCTCTCTTGCTAAAATCTTATGGGACTTTCACCTTCAAGGGGCAACAGCTCAAGTTCTTCATATGGCCCTTAGCTGCTTGTTCTCTAAACAGTAGGATTTATTTAATTAAATGCTGTAAATACCGGTTCACCTGGCGTGTGCTGACATGAGGGAGGACACAGTCAGAGGCTGACACCCATTCCATTCCATTCCATTCCATTCCATTCCATTCCATTCCATTCCATTCCATTCCATTCCATTCCATTCCATTCCATTCCATTCCATTCCCACGGTGGCAGCAGCACTGTGGACTGGGTGACAGTGTTGCTATTAGTTCATATGGCAAAGCATTTCAAAAAGCAGCCACTGTACCTGCAGCTGGTATTGATCATACTGTGTACAAATGTGTAGAGCTTTGTGATACAAAATCCATCCTAACTTTAATCATAAAATTATGTTCTTCCACTGCACAGTACAGAACCTGGTTTGTACCAGTTTGTCAGTCTTTCTGCTTACATTTCTCTCTCTAGTCTCTCTAATATACTGTGTGAACCATGGTCTGGTCCTGGAGCTTTATATCACAGTTTGTAAATTTTACTATTTCTTTCAAGCAATGTAATTTCACAATAAACAAATTTTTAAAAATAATAACATAAATAATCAAATGCTTATAAAGAGGCTAACCTCCAGGCATTTAATTTTGCTGTGTAGTGGTTGGAACTCATCTGCAAAACAATTCTGTGTCCTTTCTCAAGGATATGTACCAAAGTCTAAAGTAGTTTCAATATTGGAATTACTGAAGAATAGCAGTACATATCAAAACTATTTTTGCATCTGAGATGCTGCATGAAGAGTGATGCAGATTTAAACAGTGCATAAGGTATTTTGACAATGAAATATTTTTAAGACATATGCTGAATGTTTGTGAGTTATGAGCTTTATCCTCAGTAGTCAGAGTAAGGCATTTATTCCCATTAGTGCAAAAGAACTCATAAATCAGTGGCAAGATACGATGCTCAAAAATGCTCACATGTATGCAGATGTCTGTACTCTTCCTATTCTCGACTGAGCAGTTGTGTTTATTTCATTGTCCTAAACTATGCTGGTCAAAATAATTGTAGCTGTCATTACAGTCGAGTGAGATAAGCTGCTTAGCTCCAGCTGACTCTCTAGTCTGTAGTGATGAATATGCTGGGAATCTTGTGGTCTTGAATTCTGTATTAATGGGATAATTTCTGGCAGTTTCTCAAAGATTATTTCTCTGCTACAAGTTGGAAGTCCCTAACTGAATGAAGATACAACCTGTAATGGGCATACAGACTCCTTCCAGTGCTGAGTATTCCAGTTGCATGTACTCTAGTGAGTGCTGTTGCTGCTGGAGCACAGGGGGAAAAAAAAAAAAAAAAGATGAAAAAAGGAAAAAAAAATATCAGTGTGAGGTAGTAAGTATCTTGGAGAAATGTACACATTACCCAAGCTTTTTCAGCTCTCCTTTGAAGCTTTCTGTGAGATGCCTTCAGTAACCTGTTTTACAAAGTGGCACTGAGCATCTTGGGCTGAATGTGCAAAATGCTGTGGAGGCAACCCAAGCAGTGGCTGGAATAGGGTACTGTCTCCCTTCTCTGCATGTTGTTCTTTGGCTGCTTCTGGCTGCATGAGTGTAACTTGCTGCAGCATTTAACAGAAAATGTCAGCAGAAAATCCTCTTAATCAAGGTGTAACTGTTAATTAGGCAGAATGGGTAGGCAGCTGGCCTACAGTATCCCTTGTGAGTCTCTTTTCTGTTCTGGACATGGAAATAAGTACCTAAAATGAACATTTGAAGCAAAGGTGTCATCAAGGGAGGAATCCTGTCAAAGGAAGACTCCTCATCTTAATGATTGCCCATCTAACAAGTTAAGAATGTTTTCACAGTGAAACTAAAGAAAGCACAGTCAGGACAAAGTCACAGTCATGTAAAATAATAATAAAAAAAGATTATAAAAGAATACAGTAGCACCTGATGTTTAAAAAATGATGAATCCTGAACCAAAGACTGTCATGAATAAGACAAGGATGAAGCTCTCAAGAAATACTTAAGGGAATTTTTTTTAATAAGACCTGAAAAGTATGCCTTGGGCATAATAACATAGAACAGAGATTTGAAAGCCTCGACCCAACTCTCTCTTTTGCCACTGTAATTTGACCCAGCTATTGTATTTAATCACTGAATATGAGGTAGCTACAAGTTCCCATCCTTTAGGTAACTTTTTAGAAGTTCAATAATTGGAAAAGTTTCAGCTATTTCCCATCATGGCTAAATGATTGGAAAAATAGCATTAAAGCCTTTTCTCAAGCATTGTAAAGAAGAAAGGCACTTAATGGGCAACCTCCCATTCCCAGTTATTTGTTAGTGACATGAGAAAGGGAAAACATTTCAGAGCGTTAAGACATTTTAGTGAGGTGCCTAAGGGAAGGTAGGGAACACTTGACATGCAGTGAACCCAAACTTACGCAAATCCGATACCCTCATCTCACTAAAAACCTAGGTAGTTTTGTGCCAGTGGGAGCTGAAAGTGTTTAGCCTTGTGTGAACAATCTCTGAGATTGCAATTTACTCCTGCATGGAGGGCTGTTGGAAAGGGCCTGGTGGTTACAGTGGATGCCAAGTTGAAGCCAGCAGTGTGTTCAATTGCAAACAAGGCAAAACACACACTGAGATGCTTTGGGAGAGTTAAAGCCAGAAGATAAAGGAAGAGGGAAATGCATCTCCATTCTGACTTTGTTCTTATTAGGGGAGAATCGGTGCTGACTTATCAAGGTTTTGGTTTTGATTAACACTATATGTACTATCTGATTCTGAGTATCTTTACTTGTATCAGCTCACTTCGAGTACTTTAGTTTGGGTTAAAAACCTGAGCTCAGTTTGAGAATACATGGGCTTTTCTTGTTTAAAATGTATGAAGTATTAAAGAACAGGCTTCCAAAGCACATTTCAGACAGGGATTCCATGTCACCTTGAATATCTTACTGTAATATTGAAGAACAGGCTCAATCAGCACTTGTCCAGAAACCAGTGGTATAGAGGATTGTTGAAAGTAGAACTGAGCCTCCCTTGGGGTGATGGAATGGTTAAAATGGTCTCTGTGGGTACCTTGCTATTTTTTGTTAGCCCTCAGTAAAACGGAGCAATGTTAATCTGTCTAGTTGCTTTTATTTCTCTGTCTGTCATTAGTTCTACTCCTGAGACCCTTTGGAGCACTAAAGGTCCCTGAAGCATGAGGAGAACTCCACAGTACATGAAGATTTGGCAGTGTGTGGGAGTGTGTGTGTTGCAAACTGTGATCACATCAGTCTCGTTTAATTCTTCCTAATACTGGGAGTACTGAGCTGCCTGGTTACTTGGCAGTTAGAATTGTGACCAACAGCTGTACTACTGATTCTAATGTATGTTGTTCTTAGAAATTTGAATGTCCTGTTCATTGTTTACAGTGGACTCCTTTGAAAAAGTTGCAGATTAATGTATGTTTTTATTGTAAAAGTCTTACTAACATTTGACTAACATTCGAATGCACAGTTTGTTTGAGAATCAATAATGTCATTCTCCATGGTATCCTCAGGCAAGGAAATGACATTTTGAAATAATATATTTTAAAATGTATGAAAGACCTTGCACCCAAAGTATTGCAGAAAATCAAAAACATTGTCTGTTACATTAATGCCTTGATTCTGGACCCTGTGAAACTATTTTATGAAATTTACAGCTGCAGTTCTCTTGCAGACAATCATGATATATTAAAAAGTCTATGGAAATAGACAGGCTCTGTGTGAACCTTCAAAACCAAACGGATTATGAGTCCGAGTTTGGCTGGATAGCACATCAATCATCTTTTGGAAGTCATTGTTTAACAGTAGATGCAGAATAGTCTCTTAGAATTTAAGTCAAACATATTTAAAGTGTTTGCAGTTTCACTAGGAGAGGCAGCACTTACAGAAGGCACCTCTGAAATAGGCTTTTTCATTCTGAGTCTTATCCTGTGTCTGTGAGAGTTGGTTGGAGGGAGCAGAATGACACATTCTGGATGTTTTTAGTCCTGTGCTGGTTTGCCTTTGTTGATATTTACACCAACCAATAGACAGGTCACTTTATAAGTTGGCATAAAGTTGCACACTATCACAGCTAATAGGACAGCTGTTACTGGTTATTACATCTCTCCCTTATTCTAAAACTAAGCCAGTGAGAGAACTCACATTTGTCTTATCCTTTGACTTAAAATAATATATTTGAACTGAGTTTCCTCAGTTCAACAAGGTGGGCTCTACTTCTCAAACCCTGTAGTCATGGGACAGTTTTACTCTGTTTTAGGTATCTGCATTCCCCGCTGGTCTGCAGGGAGATGACTCATTACATGCAACGTGCACATGAACTTTGCCATTTTAAACACCTTCAGAGAATGGCTCCGAGTGTTTGTGTTTTTGGATTCTCAGGGTGACAGTGAGGAACTGTGAGAAATAAAGAGGCAGCCTTTTATGCAGCAATTGCACGAAAATGAGAAGAAAGGCAGGACATGCACTTTACTTTTTCAGTTTTGTTGCCTTCATATTGACAATATGCTGATTTTCCTCCCTATTGCATGTGGAGTACTTTGAACTCGATATGTGTTCCATCTTTACAAGGACACTCCTTGCGCTACAGAAAACATTTGAAACATTTGCACAGCACTGGACTCAGTTCTTTTCTTGGATCTGAATGTGTCATGATTATCTCACTCACTTTTGTGGTAGATCCTTGACATAAAACCTTGTTTCAGGCTTATACAACTCTGGTGAAGATCAACACAGCTTGTCCTCCAGTCTAAGAAAACTTTTATTCCTCAGACTAGAATTAACATCAGTGAATTCAGATACCTTCATTCCTGGAAAGATGAAAATACTGAGTACAGTCCTCAGAAGAAATCCTTTCTCCACTCATTTTGTTATTCTCAGAGTAAAATCAAGATTCCAAAAGGAACCTCAATGTAAACTAGAAATGAACTTAGGTCATGTTAGAAGCAGGATTCAGATTTTGTGTAAATCTAAGAATATTGGAGGCTGTTGGCTGCCCTTTGCTTAACAAACAAGTTTTCCCACAGCTTTGATGCAACTGGTCATAAATTGAACATGGAACCCACTGTCTGGTGACCAGAATGGATTCACAATTCAGGGCTGCACGGTGGAAATTTGTGGGGCCAAGATGTTTCCTCATTTCACCTTTACCTTCTTCTATTCCTTGGCAGTATTCAGGTGTGAAATTCCCATTTAATCTGGAGTATTGCAGCAGCTCGTGTACAGTGTGTAATTAGGCATTCCAAACTCCATGCCTGACGCTCATTATTCTGTATACAGTGTTCTTTGTCAAAAGAACAAGAAGGGGCATGTGCTCGATATGGATGAAGCCGTCTGTATGAAAGGAGCTTCCAAGTCTGTACCTGCACCAGAGAAGGATGAGCCTGTTTGATAGTCACAGCTGAATTTTGGCTAAGTCAAAATGTTCACTTGCCTTCATGTTTCCCATATGCAAGTTAACAAACATCAGCATAATCAAGCACTAAAGAAAAGCCCCAATTCTCAGATGAAAGAGTGAAGGCAGATTTGCATGCATCACCCGCACAGGAGTTTGATCTTATCCCTGAGATACTGTGGGATGTGTATAATATTTTAGTTAATTTTCAAGT
The DNA here is from genome assembly GCA_013400415.1 of Scytalopus superciliaris. Taxonomy (NCBI): domain Eukaryota; kingdom Metazoa; phylum Chordata; class Aves; order Passeriformes; family Rhinocryptidae; genus Scytalopus; species Scytalopus superciliaris. Next base: position 1,701,800 of record VXBX01004249.1, on the reverse strand, counting down.
ATCCAAAAGGCAGAGCTCCCATGTGATGCTCTTCCACTCAGGAGACATTAGTTTTTGCCACAGAATTTGTGTTTCTTAAAGGAAAACATTAGTCCATGACTGTGTCACATAAGCAGATGCAGGCAGTAGAATTGTTCCCTACTTTGTTGTGGGGATTTTTTTCTCCTGTTTGAGTGACTTTTCTTTCTAAGTGGAAATCCCATTTAGTTTAAACTTGTGGGGTTTTTTTTTCAAAGTATAACCTCAAGCTAAACTCTTTTGCTTATGTTGCTGTTTTTTGCAATGGTTTAAGCTGAAGTTAACCTTCCTATTAGCATTTTAATGGAAAAGGAGATTCTAGCACTTAGTAAGACGTTTTGTCTGCTTTCAAATGGCAACGTGGTAAAGGTATGAAATGCTGCTTTCCAGTATTTGCAAATTCTTCTTTTCCTACAGCAAAACTCTTTTCCCTTTATTGATGTAAATAAGAACAGCATTTGGCAGGGACATCCCAGGTCATCTGTTACAGTAATTTCCTTTATAACCACATCAAATACTCACTTTATAAGCTAGTGAGTCTTGTTTTAAATGAAATTGAGTTTTTTTGCTCATGCTTTCTAAGCCTATTTTAAAGTGTTCCATTTTTCTGGTGGTTAAAATACCTCTTCATAGCTTAAATGAATTCATGGTCAATTATAACCACTTGTTTCAATGCCAGTAATGTCCTTTAGCTGAAATATCATTCTTTTAAATGAAGATGACTTTCCAAATATGGTTTTGTTGCCATCGTCCTTCCTTACAAACGTACCCGTTGTCTGACTCTATATGGGGAGCCCTTTCCTTAGTGGGAATCTGAAAGTGGGTCAGGACATTGTGTGCCTAAGTAAATAATACTAAATATACTGTCAGCTTTCCAAAGGTACTGCAGGGTCTCTCTGACACCTTCCCAAAACAGTGGAGGTTAAGGCATGTGAAAATCAAAGGGCAAGCAATAGATCTGTTATACAGGCAAGAATTATTTATTAAACGTTCCCAAGGCAAGAAAGACTTTAAAGTAACTGTTATAATAATAGCTTTGTTCCTGCCGTGCTAGGATTTCCATTAGATGTTAATTCTATTATTAAAAATTAAATTTGTTTTATTTATGATCCTGTTTTCTTAGAAAACACCTATTGATCAAAACAGACCTTGCCTTATTAAAAATTCAGAGCTGTATCCAGATCTGCTGTCAAGCTGGATATATTAAACCAGGAGATGTTTTAACAGTAAGAGATCCAAAGTGATGTGCCCAGCAAGATGGAGAGCCAGGCACACCTACAAAGTGTATCCCAAAAACCTAAAGCACCCTCAGGGGCTCAGGAGTGAGAGCACATTGTGGTATTTGTGCCAGTGGAGCCACAGTGGTGGCCAGGGCAGTTGTTGGCAGGAAGAGGCTGGTGATAACAGCTTGTTGAAAGGGCTTAATACCGAGAGAATTTAATCTCTGTACTGATAAAACTACTGGGGAAGTGCCTTTCTGATGATATGTGTGGTGCTTTCACATAGAACAGCTGTTACTGGAAAAGAGAAAACAGAAGTGAGAAGGTTCCAAGTGAAGCCAGACAGGTGTGTACAGGACACAGCTGGGAGCTGCTGACACTGGAGTGTCCATGTGGTGGGGATGGTGCTGTCTCCCTCCCATGGCCTCTCCTGGCTGGAGTGCGAGGACGGGCATCAGCATGTGCCAGTCCCTGAGCTCCGGTGAGGAGCGGCATCTGTAATGTGCACTTCCATAGAGAGAGTAGGAGTGGGTTGGATTTTTTTGTATGCTGGCTGGAAGACCAGTTGATAGAAAGCTATATTTTCCTTGTAAATTGGTTGAATAATGGTGTGTTTGGGAAAAATATTGGGTCTTGCACACAGGTATCTGATGAGGGTGTGTTAAAAGGCAGAAACCTCCATCTGCTGTATGAGCCGTTCGGTGTCAGTGTCAGAACAGCAGGTCATCGGGGCTTGTGTGACTTAACTGTGCCAAGAGTTATTTATATTCGTTTATTGAGAGCAAGGTCTATGAAGCTGCTGTCCTGAAGAATCAGAATTTCAAATACACGAGGATTTCCAACCAAAGGATGAACATTGGATTAATACATTAAATTTAGTTATAAGAGGATAAACATACTTTTTTTTTTTGAGTCAGGCTTCCTATTTCTGCTGTTTTGGTGTGGGATGGGTTGATGATGTTGCATTACATTAATATAAAAGTCTTCTGTGAGGCTGGGTGACTGTACCTGAGATTATCCACTCTGCCAGAGGAGAAAGTAGCTAAAAACTGCATTACATAGTTAGTGTAATGTATTTTCTGGTTTGGATAGACGATTTTGTTTGGACAGACAGATTGCAGATTTTCCAAATTGATTTTTCTTTTTAAACAAAGAGTCACGAGTAGAATAGAACCACCAAAACTGTCCATTAGGTCTTGAGATCACTTTTACTGAAAAGTTAAGTTGTTTGAGTTGAGTAATAACGATGGTGATAATAATAACTTGAAATTATTTCATCTTTAATATTCATGAAAAGAACTCCCAAAAATAGTGATGTCTTTGTCCATTCTGCTATTCTATGGTATGGATTTTGTTCAGTATTCAAAATCCTTCATTTTTAAAAAGACTTTTACAGGCTGTTGGTTTCTGCATGTGTTCTATTAAAGGACTGTAACCACAGGCAGGTACCCAAAATTACAGCATATAAAAATGAAAGTATGTCATTTTCATTTGAAATAGCTCAGAAGTACCATTTAAAACACTCAATTCATCCCAAGTTCATCTTACCTGGGGTCAAGATTTTGACCTGCAAAGCTGTCAGTTGTGTCTTAAATTAAATTTTCTTGATTTGTCTGCATTTAAGAGGCAAAATTAGAAGCATGTAACACAACTGTGGATCAGATATGCAAGAGGAATGTTGTTAGTACACAAGTGCAAAGTAACTGGTGTTTGCCAGCTGCTGCTCTGACTCCGCTGTGCTAACAGGCTGTTGACTTCGTGTATATGTAATGATTTTTCCAAAGAATCAGTGATCATTGAGGCAGCAGTAATTGGCACTGGGGAAACCTTTTAGCTAGTCTTCCCTAGCAATTAGTGATGTGTTGATTTTCACTTGTTTTTGAATAGCTAGGAAACTTCTGAGTTGTGTAGTAGCTCTTAATTAAAAATGTTATAGAGACTTGGAAGGGTGGACTTAAGGTTGGGCAAGATCCTGGTAAGGGAGCGGTGTGTACTGATGAGACTGTAAATGAAGTATGGTCTCAGTTTAGCTGAGGAATGGAGGAATAGAAGTCCTTTTTGGTAAAGAAAATGCAGCAGGGGGAGAAAAATTCACAGCAAAATTCATAATGAACTGAGAATGGAAGTACATGGTCGAAACTGGCCAGCTGGGATTATTTAGGAGCCAAGTGTCCAACCATGCTGTTCAACAAGAAACCCTGAGCTTCAGAATGAATGTCCACTAGATCAAAACCAGGTTTGGGACCTTACCAGTTTAAGGGCATGTTGAGTTCTGTGCATGCAGAACATACAAGGGCCATCTGGAAATGTCTATTCACTTATCACTTGCATTGATAATGCCTGGCCATCATCATTATATATCACCTAGGGCATCCCAGCCCCCAGCCACAGAAGCCATTATGGCTGGTGCACACCAGGGTCAGGAACATTGCACTGGAAATATTCCTCAACCAACTTGCAGTATTTCAGTGTCTGGGATGACTGTGGGGAGCTGCTGACCAGAGCCCTCAGCAGGGAGATAGCATTTATGCAGCTTCCATCAGTGTAAATGCACTCAGTTGTGCAGGTCCTGTACCTGCCTACCACCTTTTCTAGCACCAAGACTGGATAGCAGATCTCAGGAAGTATTCAAACCACTGCAGCGTGGAGATGACAGGCACCCTGAGGAATTTTGGCTCCCTCTGTCAATAGTGTGGAAAAGGGTTCCATAGATGTGGTTTTTTAGGATTATAGGCATTTAAGTAAAATGCTAAACTCCCTTTCCCAGTCAAGGTGAACGTGATTTGGACCGTCCCTGTGACCTGTGCACTTCCATATGAGAGGGGGACAGTTGGTTTATGACATACTCGTAGCTCATGAGTGACAAGCTGACATTTCATTCTGCTTTTGCTCATTCTGTTTGGCCCACAGAGGAATCAGCAAACATTACACTGGGGAGAGATCATGGATCTCCTCAGATGACCCTGTCTCGTGTGTTCCTACCTGTCACCCAGATTTACAGCAGAGCCAGGATGGGTTAATTTCCTACCTGTCCCCAGGTTCTTTGACAGAGCATTGTAGAGCATTGTTGGGTCTAGTCCTGTTCAAAGTAATGGTCTCCTTTACCCCGTAGAATGGGCCTTACGCCTTTTGTGTGGTCTCATAGGGAAAATAACAGTGGCAAGTCTGTTTTTCTTTAGTCTTGCTGTGCTAACATGTTGTGCAAGTATAACTGTATGACATACTGGTGTCAAACTCCTGCTGCATATGGGTCTATTATAAACATTCTGCTTACTTACCAGTGTGCTTGTTCTGGGATTTGGCATATACATGTTTCAGCCAGGCAACAATCGTTTACTTGTCCACTTTTTTGAAGCTGGTGATTTTTAAATTTTAAATACACAAAAGAATTAAAGGAAACCAGGAGAGTCACCACTTGTGTGCCTTCCACATTTTAGCAGTATGTGAAGTGCTTATCCAACCCAGCAAGGTCTTTGCAGAACAGAGAATGGATTTACGCTCCTGTTAAATGTCAAACATATGCAATGGCTGCAGGTCTTTGAGCTAAGGCTCAACCAAAGACTCAGCTTAGGATTTGGATAGGGTTAGGACAGAGGCAAAGCCTGATTTGTAGCTGTGATTTCATTTGAGCAGATATCAGTGTGGAGCTACCTTGTGCAGTGAGCAGAACTAAGTAGAGCCATTGTTTCATTTTCAAATTATTACTGTTGTTCTTACTCCTGCTTCCCCAGCCATAATTTTAACACAGAGTAGAGCAGAATTTCACTCATTTACCTTAAATACTGGTATAAAACAGGGAACCCCCAAACAGAATCTCTATACATTTTTTCCATTTTCTCTTTCAGTTTAGGCAGTAACTCAAATTTATTTATATTTTGTGTAGGTTTGGATTTCAGCATAGGGTTTTCTTGAGCCTCATTGAAGTATACCTTGCAAGACACTCAGGCTTCCATTGTCTTAGAGGCCTTAGTCTGCCAACCCAAAGAGAGCCTGCTTGAGCAGGGACAGACAGCTGAGGTCTAAGGGATGGGATATTCCTCCTTTGAAAGCTGCAGTGTGGGAGATACAGAGAGTGGTTTGTTTTTTCTCCAGAATTTCTGGTTTATTAAAAAAAAAAAAAAAAAAAAAAAAAAAAAAAAAAAAGATTAGGACATNTCTCAGTGTAGTAGTTAAATATAATATTTTGGGGAACAAAAGTGATATGGGTTTTTTGCCTTTTTTTTTTTTATGAAACCTTCTCAGCATATTTGTTTTAGCTTGGAGGAAGTTAAATGTGCTTCAAAGACATTGTCTTAATTTTCTGAAGGAAAATAGGTAACTATATCTTACATAGTTACATAGTAGAAATGTCACACCAAGGTGTTCCTGTTTGTGGAGAAGAGGTATATTACTCTTCCTTCCCCCCCTTTTTTTTTTTTTTTTTTTTTTTTTTTTTCTATTAAAATTGAATCTATAACCTTTGATTTTTCTAAGGAAGATAAATATTTGGTTGGGAGCATATTTGTTGGATGACTGAAGAAATTAAAATGGTGTTACTTAATGAATAACTTCAACTCCAAGCAAGTTCTAATTTTGTACTTCATAGGGTGTAGACATCTGTAACATCAGTGATGCTTCAGCTGGCTCCTGGTTTCCTGTGGCAGACAACAGTTGGTGTCTTTTGGTCTTGTATCAGATGCCTTAAATGCCCAATAAGCTGAGGAAAGTGTATTGTAGC